>PVKH010042718.1:0-10792 GCA_004027955.1 Chaetophractus vellerosus | reverse complement strand
AAAAAAACCAAAAAACAAGTTTTGTTTTGTTTTTAAATAGAAATATACTTCTTTCCAGAAGTTTTCTTATACTGCATAATGTGGAGGCAAGTTAAGAGCCTAGAAGTAGGGGCCTTGTCTTCATCACCCAAAGCATCTTTTCACTGCTGGGCTACTGAACCCAGACAACATCCCAACCTTAGCTTTGAAGGCTACCAAGGCACCAGTCAGTCTTTTCTGAAAAAGTAACAGAAGATCTATTCATGTGTTAAATTGTTTGCTTAATAATATATTCAGAGAGAAGATGAAAACATATGATAATATTGTTAATTGGATGACACAAACATTTGTGACAGTGCTAAGCACATTGCAGACTAACTAATGTGGATGGTTGTGTGGTGTGGGTGGAAGTGTGTCGGCTGTCTTTTAGCCCATTGGCAAAAAGTTTGGACCATTTGTGTTGGAGAACTTGATGGTGGATTTAAGAGAATTGGTTTCCTTTGTGAAAGAAATGGTGCAGGCAGTATTCCATATGTCATGCTTTGCGTAAGAGATAATTACTCTGCATATTAACCAACTCTGCCTTTAAATAGCACCAGTTTCTACAGAGTTGCCTACTGAAACTTCTTTTAAGTAAATGTTTAGAAGTATGTTTTTTTTTTAATTTAATAACTTTTTCTAAATGTTGCCGCAAATCAATGCTTTCTCAAAGGTTATCTAAGGAAAAATATCTTACTCAAAGCAAAAAGTTTTCAGTTATTCAGGGTTGTAGGCTTCTGTTTGCTCATGTATGAACTGAGAGCTTGTACTAGTTGATGTAATATTATTACCAGCACTGACATTATATTATATATTTAGAAGAGCATTCAGTTACAATTTTAAAAAGTTGTGTTCATTTTTAAGAAGGATGCACAGGAAATATGCTCTAAAGAAGGGTCTCTCAAAGTGTGGTCCTCAGGTATCTGGTGCTGAGAAGGCTCAGGAACCTACATTATAAAGAAGTCCCTACTGCTAGTGATCTTATACACATGAAGGGAAAGTTTGGGAACCACTGGCCTAAAGTTCTAAGGACATGAGTATAAATAAAATTTGAATTCTAACATTTCAGTCACTAAGCAAAGATAATTTAGTTTCTTTACTTCCGTTTCTTCATCTGGGAGGATAATTCAGTCAGAGTAGGATGGAAGGAAATCTCTTAAGTTTCCTTGGGTCGTGGACTGTAGATGAACAGCAGCTACCCTTCTTGTCACTAGCCTCACTATTCCTTCTGCTTCTCAGGCACCTTGCTTCCTTTTCCTCTAGCCAGTCCCTAAGGTGAGGACCAGGCATCTCCCTGCAGCACTTCTCAGAAGCCTCAACTAGGCATAGGTTTCTGTGGCAACCAGTCAAAAGAGGGGACAGATAGGAACTGATATTAATTAAGAATACCTGCTTTCTTCTTTCAGTTAAACTTAAACTGATTGTTTAAATTTGGGGGCCAGCATTTACTCCACTCAATGGAATTAGTTAAAGCCATTCAGAGGGAAAAACATAATTTTGAATGATTTGTCAGGGTAGAGGGAAGAGCCTTTAAAAATTTCCATAACTGAATAAAACAGGGAGTCTAAAGTTGAATATTCTTTTTCATTCTTTGTTTTGTTTTGTTTTGTTTTTTTTTTGGTGGAGGAAGGATAATGACAGATGTACTGGGGATGAAGGAAATTAAAAATATGGGCAAGCAAGTAGTTGAACTAATGGGCAACAAAGTTAGAGATATGAGTGATACCAGAAGAGCCTGAAATATTTGGAGGAAAAGGAGAAGTCAGAGGCCTGTGTCTCTCCAAGGTCAAAGAGTATGTGTGGTGGGTTTATAGAGTAAGAGAGCAGGAAGGATGGTTGATTACTGAAGGAAATGGGTTAAAGAGTTCAGATGTGGATCTCTTCTAGGTGAAGACCACAGAAGTGTGTATTTGAAGTAGAATGAAGGTGAAGGCCAAGGCACTGTGAGTGTTGGTGTTGGGTGGGTTATCCATGAGGATACTGAAGGTGAAGGAAGATTGCAAGCCAGATACCCCATCTTGTGTGAATCTGGTATTAAGTAAGAGAGCTTGGTAAATGGCAGTGATAAGGAGGGCAAAAGAATGGTATAAGTGGAACGCACGAGTCTCAAGGAGGGTTGACATTATTATTTGAGGCAGTAAAAATATAATTTGCGTGTAATAATGAGGTGAATGGCACTCTTTTTCCACAGTGTCCCTTTGGCTCACAGGGTTGTGAGCGCTTAAGTAGTTTCCTTTCAAAATGGCTGCAAGTATAGAGTAAAGAAGTAGAGAATATGATTTTGGAAAACAATGAAGTTGTAAGGGTGATGATTTACCATGGAACGGTTTTCCAGGTTGTGTAAAGTGTTAAGAGATGGGTAAGCAGTGGAAAGATGGGTGAGCAATAAAACCTAGAGCCATGTGCCAGAGCACAGGGGACTAAATCTGTACTCTTTTCCTCTACTTGTGGGACTTTAGACTCATCAATTGCTTAATTTTTCAGATACTCCATTTCCCACTTGTGAAATAAAAATTAAACCCCAGTTTGCAAGATTGGGTTGAACATGAAATGAGATCATGAATGTAAAGCCTCCAACACAGTGCCTGGCACACGGAGGCAGCCAACACATGGTGAGCATAGAGGAGAGGATAGATAGCATAAGAGCAGCAGGGTGACAGGGGTGAGGCGTGGTGGGAGTATCTGGTCTCAAGGTGTAAGTCTCTAAGTGGCCAAGGCCCCAGGCAGGATCTTGGGCTTGGCATCTGTGGCCTCTGAGCAGACATGCAACCACAAGTTCTGATGGTGTATGGAATGTCCTGAGGACTTCTGGAAGAAGCCAGCCAAATGATGAGAATACAATGGGAATGCCTACCAGAGAATATGAGCCCAGGTGTGCAGGCCACAGAACCTGGTGGCTCTTGGTATCTTTGACATGGCTTCTTCCATGAAAGGTTGTATGTAATATGAGCGTCATCTGGGATAAATTGTTAAGAGGTCAGAGTTTGTGTTTGATAGTGCAAGTATCTTCTGAAGGTTCCTCTATGTCCCCTCTGCCGGTTCTTGTTATCTTTATACTGTCACTGTCACAGCTTTATCAGACAATGTTTTGTGTTCCAGATCTTGTCTCCTTTTCTGTTCCCCAGCACCTTCCTCTCCCAAAAACGGGCAGGTGCCTGTGAGCACACATCCACCTTCTCAGTGCATTGCAAAAATGAACTATCTTGGCCCCAGCCCTTGGCCAGGGAATTGATAAACTAATCTTTGCAAATATTTAATGGATTTTCAGATGATGACTTTTCAGGTAACTTATTTACATTTTAATAGAGAGCCTTCGGGAGGCAAAGCCTCAAATCACCAAGGAGTTATTCAACCAACATAATTTTCAGGCCATTTCCCCCTCAGATTATCATGTAGGAAGCTGTCTCATCGGCTTAAGTCAAGAAATAACCAAACTCAAAATGTATAAATAAAACAGAACCAAACCTGTTTTTCTCAAGGTTATAAAAAGCTCTGCAAGAGACTTACTAGCAGCACCCCTCCCCCATCACACACATGTGCGTGGATACCATCTGTTCCTGCTCCTGTGGGTTCCAGGCCCCTGCTTTATCAAAATTCTCTCTTTCCCCTCCTTCCCTCTCTCCTTCCTCCTCCCTCCCCCGTTTCCATTTAAAGTTGTTCAAATCTCTGTACCCTTAAGAACCACCACCAGCCCTGCATTCCCCTCTCTCTCGTCTCTGCCTTCTCCAGCCACATGCCTAGAAAAATGAATCCGTAGAATCGCTGTCCCTGGATTTTATTGCCTTATCTCACATTCATTCTTCAACCTGGCTTCTGCTCATACCTCTCACCCTTTACACAGCTCCAACTAAGGTCATCAAGAACTTTCTTTTTTCTAAATTTAATCAACACTTCCCAATCTTTTGACCTCTGAGGGGTATTGCACACTATTAACTATTCCCAACTTGTTGTTGAAAATGACAACCCCATAACCCATGCAAACATCTGCACAAACACCTGACCATCCCAGACTGTTTATTCCCCTGGGCCCAAATACCAGGGTCAAAACTACTGCTAGGAGTGTAGAGGAGGTGGAGCTAAGGGAGAAGAAGAATCTTATTCCCCGATGGCCTTTGAAGATCTACAGGTCTCAGTAAGCTTCAACTAGGGGAGAACAGTCGTCTTAAAGCAGGGCTGCTTAGACTCAGCACTGTTGACATTTGGGGCTATATAATTCTTTGATTTCGGGGGCTATCCTATGCATGGTAGGATGTATAGCAGTGTCCTTGACATCTGCCCACTATATGTCCCCAGCTCTGACAACTGAAACTGTCTCCAGACATAGCCAAATATCCACTGAGGGCAAAATACCTCCTCTGCTGACTCCGGACACCCCCATCCCCCATGGGAATCACTGTGTCAAAGGAAATGAAGTTTGGAGTTTTTATTATTGTGCTGAACAAGACATCCACATTACTGAAACATACTGTTCTTGTGACTAAAGAATATTGGACAATTTATAGGACCTGTCCAAACTCCACACAGTGGTAGGAAAGCAAAGTTTAACAAATATCTATGAGAAATAATAATTTTTCTTTTTTATGATTGCACCCTCCTCCTGTCATCATTTTGAAAAAAATTATTATGCCAGTTTCCTTATTTGTAGGTTGAATTTATGAATAGATGCCCTAGTTTGCCCCAGATAGTCTTGTACCAGCTTAATTATTAATAGAACCCCTTTTCACTCTCAAAAGTGTCCCATTCTGGATGATAAATTATATGGTCACCCTACTATCTGTTTGTCAACCCTACTCTAAGCTTCTGGAGGGAAGCAACTCCTTGTGCATTATTGCATCCCAGTGTTTAACAGAGTACTGCTATGTGGTGGTCAGGCAGTAAATGTCTGTTGAATCTACGGTAGATGCTGTACACTTTATCAGCAAGATTGGCCTGGCCCCTACAAAAATGATACAAGCATGTGTGCAGGGAGTTTCCCTTTTGAGCCATGGTGTGGTTTGGAAGTCCTTTCTAGGTGTCCGGAAAGGTATCTCCTCAGGCTTCCTGGCCACATTTCAGCCAGAGCATCTTGCCCTGACTTAATGAGGAGAGTAAGCTGGTCATATACACAATTAAACAGCTTTTCCCCCATCACTGCTCTAAAAGTCTAGTTTTATTTTTAAGAAGATAATCATTAGTCATAGTTTATACATCATTGTTAATTCATGTGAATTTTTTTTACCAAAGGGGAATAAATAAGTATAGAATTTAGTTTGAGAAGGATATTTCTTATACTAGAATATACTGCCAAGGAGGTGTGTCTTAAAGACTGTTAACATCTTTGTTCCCTCATTCCTCTTTATTTATTTATTTTTTTTGCCCATAGTCAAAACTATATTGAAAAGCTGACACCAAAATAGATCACTATTGTATACCTTACAAAATAAAAATAATTACATTATCTTGGTAGGTTAACTAGAATTATTGAATTGACACAGCATTGTACAATGTAACACAAATTCAGGAAGTTGTGTGGATCATTGTGTGGTTTTCTAATAAATGAACATCCTTCAGAGACGCTGGCCCTTCCTCCTTTAGGCTGGCACAATACTGTTGATCAGCCTACACAAAGAGCATGGCTAAAAACTGTAGTAATCTTGTAGGCACCCAGACATTTTACATCCGTAAAATAAGAGTTTGGACTTGGAGCTAGCCGTTGTGTTTTGTGTTTTTCCTTTTCCTCTTTCAAGGGTAGGTGTAGTAAATCTGTAGGCAAAGGCATGTTGATCCTCTCCAAGCCCTGCCCTCCAGTTCTCCCTCATTCCTCTTTCCTCTGTCCTTCATTGCTGCTGAGCAAGTACATGCTCATACAAACTTTTACATATCGTTACATATCTTTCCTTGTCATTGGCCAGTTCCCATTTGGGGTGTTACTTGCTGAAGAAATGGAGAACTATTCTTGATTTAGGGAGAGATCAAGAATGATATGTAATATGACTGGTACAATCTATATCTTGGCCTTTGATAGCAGGATGGTATAATTGGGATGCCCTTATCACCCATTTGAGGAAAAGTTTAAAATCCTAAGCTTGCCGCAAATATATGTTGCCATTAACACTCTGAAAAAAAAATTTCCTTAACACCTCTGGACTTGCTGATATTTTTCTTTCGAAAAATAATGGTAACCTTCTGGAGACATTTATGATTCAACTAGTTTGAGAAAGAAATGGCATTGTTTTTCTGCTGTGCCTGGTAGCTTTTACATGTGTTAATTTCTCATTCTCCTGTGAGTCAGATATTTTATCTCCAGTGCATTTCTGAGGAAACTGGGAATCTGAGAGGTTAGGATTTAACACTGGTCTTCCTGATTCTGAGTCCATTGACTCTTTCAGTAGTTTGTTTATTCTTAGGAATCTTTTGGCCATTATTAGAAGGTAAAAGAACAAATATTCTAACAAATTTATTGGATTTGATGTGGGGAAATCATTGTGAACATGGGCACATAACTGAAAATCACCAAGCCTCTACTTTTCTTATCTGCAAAGTGAGAATAATAAAAGTACCCATCCCAAAAGACTGCTAGGAGCCTGAAATTAAATAATATATATAAAGAACCTAACAAAATCTCTGCACACAGTAAGGATCCAGAAAGTGAAGCTTTTTATAAAGTACAGAGAAAGAACATATGCTGGTAAATCTGTAACATATTTGTAATATATATAGGAAATAATTTGGGGACGTTAATAATTCTATGACATTGTTTTGTTTTATGTAGTGATCAGGTGTTAAATGAGAATCTGTTACATTCTCACCATTGTATTAGACCCCATAGGGAACATAAAGAAATATCTTGTCTGCTATTGAGCGACTTACTTCCCTATTAGGAATATAAAATACACATGGAGATTAGAGAACACTAAGTTGTAAGACCCCTCCTTTAAATATAAGAGGAGTTAGGAAAAGGAAGAAATTGTGGCCTAAAAACTCGGAGATGGGATATAGATATTGTTAGTTGGCTCTGTAAGAACTGATTAAATATGGAGAATGAGAGAGGACAGGTTTGTGTGGGGTTGCGGGAAGGGGATCATGAATAAAGATACGGAGATGGGAAGGGCCTTTTGGGAGAATGAAGCACCTGAACAGAGACAATGGTACTGCCTTGCTGGAATAACAAGGAAAGAAAACTTTTTTTGAGTGACTGCTCTACTAAGTGCTTTATAATTGTCCTTACAGAAACCTTAAGAAATAAATTGTACCTAGGTCTATTTGATGGCGAATCCATGCCTGTTTTCCCCATTCCTCACAGCAAGGCTTATAGCAGTGAAGAAGTGGGGAGTATGAGGGGAAGTCTAAAGAATTTATAGTCTCTGAGTATGGATTATCTCCACGTAAAATAGCCTATACAAAGATGCAAAGGTAATCCTGTGAAATATTTTACTTGCATATAAAATAACCTAATCTGTTTAAAATGTTGCTTATCTTTAAATGCATCTCCAAGTAGCCTCCTTAAATATTCTTTGAAGTTGGCTTCCCCAGAAGTGGAAGGGATCTTTATTAGACTGACTAGACCTCCTTTATCCCCCTACCCCAATATTTACCTACCAATAATGTCTTCTTGTATCTACTGGAATGGAAAGATTACTTTTCTTTAGCTAAACTTTCAGAGAGTTTTGAATAACTTTTAAAACAATGTACTTGCATTTATCTCTTCTATGCTTTCAAGTGTGCTTTCATACTCTTGCTTTGACAGCTTTTTTGAGATAATACACGTACCATACAATTCACCCACTTGAAGTGTACAAACGAAAATGGCTTTTTGTTTATTCACTGAGTTATGCAACAATCATCACTATCGATTTTAGACCATTTTCATCATGCCAAAAAGAAACCCCATAACCCTTAGCCATCAAACTAATCTCACCATCCCCATCCCCCTAGGAAACCACTCAACTACTTTCTATCTCTATAGACTTGCCTATTCTGGACATTGCATATGAATATAATTATATGATATATGGTCTTTTGTGACGGGCTTCTTTCACTTAGCATAGCATGTATTAATACCTCATTTCTTTAATATTCCATTGATGGATATATCATTTTTTATTTATCAGTTTATCCATCAGTTGATGGACATTTGGATTGTTTCACTTTTTGGGCATTATGAATAATGCTGCTCTGAACATTGATATGCAAGCTTTTGTTTTCATCTCTCTTGAATATACACTTCAGAGTGGAATTGTTTAATAATGTGGTAACTCTGTTTAACCCATTCCTACCTTTTTTTTTTTTTTTTGCATGTGTATGAGATTCACTCATCTTTTGGCATGTATCTGGAGTTCATTCCTTTTTATTTCTGAGTAATATTCCATTGTATAAATATACCATTGTTTGTTTATCTGTTTTCCTATAGATTGATATTTGGTTAGTATATATAAGTCAGCTGCATACATTCTTGTACATGGATTTATGTGAATATATGTTTTCATTTATCTATAATAGATACATAAGAGTGGAATTTCTGGGTTGGAGAGTATATAGTTCACTTTTTAAGAAACTGCCAAATTCCTAGCAGCAGTGTATGAGAATGTCATTTCCTCTCCAATACAGTGTATCACTCTTTTTAATTTAGACTTTCTAGTAGGTATGTAGTGGTATCTTGTTTAGGCTTTAATTTGCATTTTTCTGATGTTTATTGATGGGCTTATTGGCCATTTGTATATCTTCTTTTGTGGAGGGCCTGTTCAAATCTTTTACTCATTTTAATTAGGTTATTTAACTTTTTAAAATTTGGTTTTAGGAGTTCTTTATATATCCAGGATGCAATTCCTTTGGGAGATATAAGTGTTCTGAATATTTCCTCCCAGATTTTGGCTTGGCTAGCCATATTCTTAATGGTGTCTTTTCAAATAATTTTTTTAAATTTTTTATTATTTTTTAAATTTTATTGAAGTATATCATTCATACATGAACATACATAAACAATAAGTGTATAGTAAAAGTTGTGAACTTACAAAATAAACATGCCTAAGATCATACAGGGGTCCTATACATCACCCCACCACCATCACCTTGCACTGTTGTGAAACATTTTTTACAAACTATGCAAGAGCACTGTCAAAATATTACTGCTAACTATAGTCCATATCTTACATTTGGTATATTTTTCCCCCAACCCACCCTATTACTATTTTAAATATATTTTTTATTAAAGAGGTTATGAACTTACAAAACAATTGTGCCTATGTGTAGAATTCCCATATGTCACCCCTTCACTTAATGGTGTCTTTTGATGAGCAGAGTTTTTAATTTTGCATGTAATTTTTAAAAATTTCATTGAAGTAACATACAGACAACTCACGATTTCCCATTTTAACCTCTCTCAAGTGTTTAATCCAGTGGTACTAATTACATTCAAATATTGTGCTTTCATGCTAATATCGATTACCGCAACTTTTTCATCACCTCAAATAGAAACTCTGCATCTATTAAGCAATAAATTCCTTTCCCTCCCCCCTGATCCCTGCCTGTCAGACCCTATTAACCTATAATCTACTGTCTGTCTCTATAAATTTGCTTCTTCTAGGTAATTCATAGAAGTGAGATCATACAATATTTGTCTTTTGGTGTTGGCTTATTTTGCTCAACCTCAAGGTTCATCCATGTTGTATTATGTAATATTCCAATGAGTGAATATACCACATTTTGTTTATCCATTCATCTGTTCATGGACACTTGAGTTGCTTCCACATTTTGGCAATTGTGAATAATGTTGCTATGAACATTGCTGTACCTTTCATATTCTTAAATTTTTTTTAAATTTTGAAATACGTTCAAACTTATGGGACATTACAAAAATAATGCATACCCCATGCAGAGAATTCTAACATGACCCAAACCCCCATACCCAGATTCAGAGTCACCAATTTTAACTTTTTGCCACATTTGCTGTATATTCCTTTCTTTTTCTCTCTCTATCTACCTACCTACCTGCCTACCTACCTATCTATCCTCTCATACCCTTTTGAACCTGGAGCTGGCTTTATGCTGTCCCTATATCTCGGCTTGCCAGATGCAAGCATATGGACTTAAATGCTCTTATTTCACTTGGCTCCATTTTAGGTCCTCTTCTCTTCTTGTATTCATATTCTCCTTTATGTCTTCATCCAAATCCAGGGCTTAGAATACCACCCAAGTACTTATCTCTAACCCAGACTGCTTTTCTGGAACCTGAAAATCTACATCCAGATATTAGATACCAGATAGATCTTTTTAAATATTCCACAGGGGCTTTTAAATCAATCTTTTATCCACTCCCTTTCTAAAATGGTCCTTCTTTTGTACATTTTAAATGAGTGAATGACAGATCCTAAAAAGAAATCCAATAGTCATCCTAGGTTCTTTCCTTCTCTTTTGCAGTCCATCATTTATTTATTCAGTTTCCTGAACTATGATGGACCTATTCCCTCTTCTCCATTCTCACCATCATATTGCTTTGGTTTAAGCTCTCAAGTCTTCTCTGTGTAGTAGTCTCTTACTCTGTCACCCAGTAAATCACCCTCTTTCTCCTCCCTTTGTTCTTCTTGAGTTGGTTTTGTTTGTTCTGAGATACAAATCTAATCATGTCACCCCCTGCCTACAATTTCTCAAGTTTCCCCATAGTCTTCAATATAAAATGCAAACTACTGCACTTGGTACACAAAACCTTTCATAATCTGACCCCTAACTATCTTTCATGCTCTTCTTTGCCTATTTTCATCTTGTGTTCAGACGCACAGAATTCCATAGAGGTCCTCAG
>PVKH010042717.1:0-10793 GCA_004027955.1 Chaetophractus vellerosus | reverse complement strand
ATGTTCATGTCTTTTGCCCACTCAGAAAGATCTATCCACATACCTCTTCCCCAGACCTCCTTGTCACCAATTTTCCAATCATGTTCCTTCCAAGTCCCTGACCATCCAGCCAAACCATTGGCAACAGCCCACGAATCAGTGTACAAACGCACCTCTGGCCATTTATTCTTCCAAGCAAAATGAACAACTAGGTGCACTATGCAGATGCAATTAGCCCCAGGCTTGCTGGACCCAACAGCTGGGCACAATTACCTGGCCGAGTTGACACATTAGCCTAGCCATCACAGGTAGTTTGTCTTTTTATTGTTGAGTTGTATGATCTCTTTGTATATCATAGATATTAAACCCTTATCGGATATGTGATTGCCAAATATTTTCTCCCATTGAGTTGACTGCCTTTTCACCCTTTTGACAAAGTCCTTTGCAGTGCAAGAGTGTTAATTTTGAGGAGGTCCCATTTATCTATTTTTTTCTTTTGTTGCTCATGATTTGGATGTAAAGTTTAAGAAACTACTGCCTACCACAAGAGCTTGAAGATGTTTTCCTACATTTTCTTCTAGGAGTTTTTTGTTGTTTGTTTTGTAGGGGTTTTTTTTTGTTTGTTTTTATTTCTTTCTTTTCTTCTTGGAGTTTTATGATTGTTGCTTTTATATTTAGGTCCTTGATCCATTTTGGGTTAACTTTTGTATAAGGTGTGAGATAAGGGTCTTCTTTCTTTCTTTTGTGTATGGCTATCCAGTTCTCCCAGCCTTATTTGTTGAATAGGATGTTCTGGCCCCGCTGGGAGGGCTTGGCCACCTTATCAAAAATCACTTGACTATAGATGTGGGGGTCTATTTCTGAGTTCTCAATTCAGTTCCATTGGTCAATGTGGCTGTCTTTATGCCAGTACCATGCTGTTTTTACCACTGAAGCCAAGTAATATGCTTTAAAGTCAAGAAGTGAAAGCCCTCCAACTTCATTCTTCTCTTTCAAGATCTTTTTGACTACTCGGTGCCCCTTACCCTTCCAAATAAATTTGATAATTGGTTTTTCCACTTCTGTGAAAAAGGCTGCTGGGGGAAGCGGATGTGGCTCAGGCAACTGAGCTTCCTTCTATCACATTGGAGCTCCATGGTTCAGTTCCTGGTGCCTCCTAAAGAAGACAGCAAGCTGGCGTGATGGGCAGGTGCTGCAAGATGACGCAACAAGAGACACGAAGAAAAAAAAACATAAAGAGACACAACAAAGCAGGGAACAGAGGTGGCTCAAGCGATTAGGTGCCTCCCTCCCACGTTAGAAGTCCTGGGTTCAGTTCCTGGTGCCTCCTAAAGACACAGCACACAGCAAGTGCAAACAATGAGGGGGTGGGGAGAGATAAATAAATCTTAAAAAAAAAAAACAGGCTGTTGGGATTTTTATTGGGATTGCATTGAATCTGTAAATCAGTTTGGGTAGAATTGACATCCTAATGATATTTAGTCTTCCAAACCATGAACATGGAATGTCCTTCCATTTATTTAAGTCTCCTTCAGTTTCTTTTAGCAATGTTTTGTAGTTTTCTGAATACAGGTCCTTTATGTCCTTGGTTAAGTTTATTCCTAAATATTTGATTGTTTTAGTTGCTATTATAAATGGATTTTTTTTCTGATTTCCTCCTCAGATTGCACATCGGTAGTGTGTAGAAATGCTATTGATTTTGGCGTATTAATCTTGTATCCCACAACTTTGCTAAACTCATCTGTTAGTTCTAGTAGCTTTGTTGTGACTTTTTCAGGAGATTCTAGATATAGGATCATATATCAGCAAATAGTGAAAGTTTTTCTTCTTTCCTATTTGGGTGCCTTTTATTTCTTTATCTAGCCTAATTTCTCTAGCTAGAACCTCTAGCCAATTTTGAATAACAGTGGTGACAGTGGGCATCCTTGTCTTGTTCCTGATCTCAGTGGGAAAGCTTTCAGTCTTTCTCAGTTGGTACAATGCTAGCTGTAGGTTTTTCATATATACATTTTACCATATTGAGAAAGTTTCCTTCTATTCCTGTCTTTCGGAGTGTTTTTATCAAGAAAGGGTGCTTTATTTGGTCAGATGCCTTTTCTGCATCAATTGAGTGGATCATGTGATTTTTCTTCTCTTGAACCAACCTTGCATACTGGGATAAAACCCCTTAAACGTTGTGTGCTTTTGGATTCTGTATGCAAGTATTTTGTTGAGGATTTTTGCATCTATATTCATTAGAGATATTGGTTTGTAATTTTTCTCTTTTTTTTTTTTGTAGTATCTTTATTTGGTTTTGGTATTAGAGTGATGTTGGCTTCATAGAATGAGTTTGGTAGCATTCTTTCCTGTTCAGTTTTTTGGAAGAGCATGAGCGAGATTGGTATTAGAGCATCTTTGAATGATTGGTAAAATTCACCTGTAAAGTCATCTGGTCCCGGGCTTTTCACCTTTGGGAGGTTTTTGATGACTCTTTCAATCTCTTAACTTGTGATTGGTTTGGTGAGGTCTCCTATTTCTTCTAGGGTCAGCGTGGGAGGTTCATGTGTCTCTAGGAATTTGTCCATCTCCCCTACATTGTCTACTTTTTTTGGCATACAGTTGTTCATAGTATCCTTTTGTGATCTCTCTTATTTCTGTGAGGTCAGTGGTAATGTCCCCCCTCTCATTTCTGATTTTATTTATTTGCATCTTCTCTCTCTCTTTCTTTGTCAGTCCAGCTAAGGGTTTGTCAATTTTGTTGTTTTCTCAAAGAACCAACTTTTGGTTTTGTTGATTCTGTTGTTTTTTTTTGTTGTTGTTCTCGATTTCAGTTATTTCTGCTCTGATCTTTAGTATTTCTTTCATTCAGCTTGTTTTGGGTTTATTTTCCTGTTCTTTTGCTAGTTCTTCCAGCTGTACAGTTAGATCTTCCATTTTAGCTCTTTCTCCTTTTTAATGTAAGCATTGAGGGCTATAAATTGCCCTTTCAGCCCTGTCTTTGCCGTGTCACATAGGTTTTGATATGCTGTCTTCTCATTTTCATTCATCTCAAGATATTTGCTGAATTCTCTTGCAATTTCTTCTTTGACCCACTGATTATTTAAGAGTGTATTTTTTAATCTCCATATATTTATGATTTTTCCCTTTTTCCATCCATTATTGATTTCCAGCTTCATTCTGTTATGATCAGAGAAAGTGTTTTGTATAATTTCAATCTTTTTAAAATTTATTGAGACTTGTCTTTTAACCCAGCATATAGTCTATCTTGGAGAAGGATCCATGAGCATTTGAAAAGAAAGTATATCCTGCTGTTTTGGGGTACAGTGCTCTATAGATGTCTATTATCATATTATTCAAGGTCTCTGTTTCTTTCTTTATCCTCTGTCCTGATGTTCTATCCAATACTGAGAGTGGTGTGTTAAAGTCTTTAACTATTATTGTGAGGATATCTATTTCTCCCTTCACTTTTGCCAGTGTGTGCCTCATGTATCTTGGGGCACTCAGGTTAGGTGCATAAATATTTAATATAGTTATTTCTTCTTGGTGAATTGCCCCTTTTATTAATATATAATGACCTTCTTCATCCCTTTTATTACAGTTTTGCATTTGAAATCCATTTTGTCTGTCTTTTGATTGGGAGTTCAGGCCATTAACATTGTGTTATTACTGTAAAGGCATTACTTACTTCATCCATTTTGTCCTTCAGCTCTCTATTGTCATATTGTTATTGTCTGTCTTACTGTTTAGTTTACCCTTCCTAATAATCTTCATTTCTAAACTCTTCTCTAAATCTCTTGCCCTTTTTTTTTCCTTTCAGGTTGCAGCACTCCCTTTAGTATCTCTTGTAATTCTGGTCTTTTGGTAACATATTCTATCAATTTTTGTTTGTCTGTGAAGACTTTGAACTCACCCTCATTTTTGAAGGACAGTTTTGCCACATTCAGAATTCTTGGCTGGCAGTTTTTCTCTTTCAGTACCTGTGATGGTTAGGCTAATGTGTCAACTTGGCCAGGTAATTGTGCCCAGTTGTTTGGTCAAGCAAGCACTGGGCTAATTGTAATACAAGAATATTTATGGGCTTTTGTCACTGGTGAGTTTACTGCATACATAGCTGATTACATCTACATCAGTCAGGGAGATTGCCCTCAGCAATAAGTGATGCTTTATCCAATCAATTGAATGCCTTAAGAGGGGAAGTGATTTCAGCATTCAGAGAGAATTTCCCAGCTCGTCTTTGGACAGCCAAAGTCTCCCGGAAACCCATCAAGGACCTTCATTAGACTTTCATCAGAGCCCCTGGTTTGCAGCCTGCCTGCGGAACCTGGACTTGTGCATCCCCACAGTCACGTGAGAGACTCTTATAAAATCTCTTACTATTTACAGATATCTCCTGTTGATTCTGTTTCCCTAGAGAACCCTGACTAATACAGTACCTTAAATAAATCATACCACTTTCTTCTCACCTCCATGGTTTCTGATGAGAGCAAAGCTCTATTTGTTATATAAGGAGCTCTTGAAATTCTAACTCTGGTGTTTTACAGAAAGAAACATTTTCTCTCATTTTTGAACAGATTATTTTTTAATTAAAAACAGTTTTATGTGTTCTATGTTCATGAGAAAGGGAATTTAACTTTTTTTATACCTCGTTTGACAAAAATTGTTGGGGACCCAATAAATCTTGAGCATTCTGAAACACAAACTCAGCAGAAGGTACCCAGGATGCTATAAAATTGAAATTTTAGCATAAATTTCTCCTGACCTTGAACAAATTAAATATGAATCCTTATGAAGAACCAAGCTTGACCATTTAATTCAGTAATGACAGCAGATTTGGGGGCTCAGTTCCCTAGGTTTTGATTGGGTATAAATACAATAAATCTTTAAAAATAAAAAAAAAATTCCTTCATATAGTAGATGATTTAAAAGCTCAAACTAAAAGCACTTGGCAAAAATTTCTTCTTCTACTAGTGGACCCTTATCCCTGCTACTTTTTAAAATCCCATAAACAAGAATATAGAATATAAGCTCCCTAAAAATAGGGACTGGCTGTTTACCACTTTATCACCAATACCAAGCACAGTGGTTGGCATTAGTTATGCAGTACATATTACCTGAATGAATGAATGGTCCAAGTTGGTTGAAATTAGAGAGTAGCTTAACTCATCAAAAATTAAAAAGGAAAAAAGAAAATAAGCCTCTGTGGGCCACCTAAATATAGTTTAGAGGGATCACCTACATATAGTTAGACTCATAAGCTTGCAGTGTATTCAATCTAAAATATATGCCATTTTTCCTCATGATGAATTGAAAATCAGTCTCATGGCAGCATTCTAAGCAAGGCATAGCTATTACACCATCGAATATTCTTCATCACTTTTTGTCAAAATCTGTCAGAAAAGCCCAAGATTGTTTGTAGTTTCTATTGATCTTTGCTTGGCCTTTTACTCAGTGGGTAGAAGACAAATGTGCTATAAAAGGTAAATGGTATGAGTACATCATAGACCTCTCCTCTGCCCCAGGCCAGCCACTGATTCTCATACCCCACATCTTGATACTTCTAGGGAAGTCACAATCTGCAGGTAATTTCAAGTCAAAATAAAACAAGATAGTTATATTATGCATTCCTTTTCAAACTCGTGTCTTAATGACTAAAGCCTGCATTTGCATGAGTTGAATACATGCTCCCCTGCTGTACAGGGAAAAAACATATAAATGCTTCTCTACAATGATAATATCGTTTCTTTATGAACTCAGGGTGGCCTCAAAGGATATCTGGCCATGCTATCTACTATCAAAAGAGCAGTTTATGATGAACTTGTTTGGCATCTGCAGATTTTTTTAAACAAATCAATTTTATCGGTACATATTAATAAAGCATACAATTCATCCAAAGTGCACAATCAATGCATCTGCAGATTTTAACAGCTGAAATTTTGACTGTTTGAGAAGGACTCTTGAAGTCTTGATATGCAGTAATTTGTATTTTTGCTCAGGCACAAATTTGCATTGTGCCTGTGGGGCTGTTGTGCAGAAAAATGACACTTAGCTAATGAGTGATTGAGCTGCCTGACTAGCATCCCTAACACAGCACAGTTTTGTTCTCTATTCAAGGTTGGGTAGGCTTTTTGTTTTCATAGGCATTTTATGGAAGAAATCATATACTATGTAGTATTACCAAATTTGAGAGATTAGTGAAGGTACCAGCCTAGTTCCCTCAGGAACATCAAAACATGAAGGCTTCAACATTCTAAAACTATAACCATAATTTTGGCAGATGTCATCCAATTAATTGGCTTATACCTATCTTACGTATAGCAGGTTGACTCATTTAGGTACAAAAGGCACAAAATTTAACTTGGAGCATTTACCAGCAAGTTAGCATAATTAACATAGTTTAAAACTGTGAGTGCTTTGTTGATATTTTTGATGGCTTTGTGGATGATTTGTAATGCTGACTTTGAAACTTTTCCATGTTAAAATCACTGCAAAAACAAACAAAAGAAACAAAACAAAACAAAACAAAAATCACTGCAACCATTTTCTGTGATATACAACTTTGAGATCCTAATCATATAATTAGGTATGCATTAGAATGGAACCAGAAATCTTTTATTATGATTATTATTTTGTTATTATCGTTCGTTAACATTTATTGAGCGCTTACCATGTACCAGTCACTGAGCTAAATACTTTAGATCCACTTACCCATTTAATCCTCACCAACAACCATATGAGGTAGGTATTATTTTATTATGCTAAACACTGTGGATGCTCAGAGGACATTTGTGGATATTGAATGAATTCCCATTTAGCTGATGAGCTCAGAGAGGTCTGACAGTACACCTAGGTATTTTTAAATATACTTTGTGAAAGGAACACATGCTTATCATGGAAATTTTGAAATATACTGAAAAGCAGAGAGAGAAAAATTAAATTCATCTATAATCTTACCACCTAGAGATAATAACTATTAAGAGTTTACTGTACATCCCTCTTGTAATTAAACTTATATACAAAAATGGATTTATACTATTCTCTTGTGTATCTTTACTTAAAACAAATCATAATCTTTTTTTTAAAGATTTATTTTTATTTATTTATATATCCCCCGCCCCCCACTTGCTGCTTGTGCTCACTGTGTTCATTTTTGCTTTGCGTTTTTCCGTGTCTGCTTACCTCCCCCTGCTGGGTCAGCTCACCATGCAGCGGCTTGCCTTCGCCAGGAGGCATCAGGAACTGAACCCGGGGCTTCCCATGTGGTAAACCAGAGTCCAACCAATTGAGCCACAGCCGGTTCCCAATCATAATCTTTTTTAAAGCACAGATACTCTTCTACAAACCACCTTGTCTCCTCCTAACCAAATTTCTTATTTGTCTTCATGTCTAACTCCATTGGCTCTGACCTTGAGTAAATAATGGCAACAGGCATCCTTATCCTGGAGTTTCAGGTAAGTTTTTGGGGCAGAACATGAGGGTATCTTTTCTCAATTAGTACATATATCAGAGAATGTCTCTGAGTTATACTTTCTCACAATAAAAGCTTGGCCAGCTTCAAAATTACTGAATCAACACCTTTCTCTTAAAACTTCACTCAAATTTTCATCTCTTGTCTTCTACCATTTAGTGTGCTGAAGAGAAGTCTGAAGCAGTTCTAATTTTTTTTCTTTCTTGGTAAACTTTCCTACCAGGGTTTTTCTAGGATTTTTTTTCTTAATCCTATTTAAAAATCTTGCTCGTAATTTCACCACATGCTTCTCTTTTCATTAGTTTTGCCTGAAATTAGTTTTCAGTATTATATGTAGCATTTTTTTCATAGTTCTCATGTTGGTATTTTTCTTTTTACAAAATCTTTGACTGAAACAAAGAGCTATTCATCCCTTGTATGTGTGTATTTATTAGTGAAGTTGTGGGTTTACAGAAAATCACGCATAAAATATAGAGTTCATGTATACCATCCTGTTATTAACACCCTTCGTTGGTGTGATACAGTTGATGAAAGCACGTTTTATAATTGTACTAGTAACTATGGCTCATGGTTTAAATTAGGGTTCACTGTTTGTGTTGTACAGTTCATGGATTTTAATTTTTTTTCATTCTGGTAACATATACAACCTAAAATTTCCTCTTTTAACCACATTCAAATATATAATTCAGTGCTGTTAATTATGTCCACAATGTTGTGCTACCATCACCACCATCCATTACGAAAACTTTTCCACCATCCCAAATAAAACCTCTGTACATATTAAGCATTAACTCCCTATTCACTATCCCATCCTGTCCCCTGGTAACCTATATTCTAGATCCTGACTATAAATTTGCTTATTCTAATTATATCATATCAGTGAGTTCATACAATATTTTTCCTTTTTGTCTAGCTTATTTCATTCAACATGATGTCATCAAGGTTCATCCACGTTGCATGTATCAGAATGTCATTCCTTTTTATATTGAATAATATTCCATTGTGTGTAGGTATCACATTTTATTTATCCATTTATCAGTTTGTGGATATATGGGTCATACTATAATTTCTGAAACTGCCAAACTTCCTTCCGCAGTGGCTGTACTGTTTTACATTCTCTCCAGCAATGAATGAGTGTTCCTATCCCTCTACGTCCTCTCCAAGACTTATAATTTTCCTTTTTTTTTTTTTAATAGTAGCTATTCTAGTGGGTATGAAATGATATTTCACTGTGTTTTTGATTTGCATTTCGCTAATGACTAGTGATGTAGAGCATCTTTTCATGTGCTTTTTGGCCATTTGTATATCTTCTTTGTAGACATGTCTATTCAAGTCTTTTGCATACTTTTAAATTGGGTTGTTTGTCTTTTTTAGTTGTTGAGTTGAAGGATTTCCCTATATTTTTGGATATTAAACCCTTATCAGATATGTGGTTTCCAAATATTTTCTCCCACTGTATAGATTATCACCTCACTTTCATGATAAAGTTTGAGGCACAAAGTTTTTAATTTTGATGAAGTCCATTTATCTATTTTTCTTTTGTTGCTTATGCAGTGGGTATAAAGTCTAATATACCATTGCCTAACACAAGGTCCTGAAGATGCTTCCCTACTTTTTCTTCTAGGTGTGTTATAATTATGGCTCTTTAGTTAGGTCTTTGATCCATTTTGAGTTAATTTTTGTATATGGTGTGAGGTAGGGACCACCTTCATTCTTTTGCATTTTCCCCAGCACCATTTGTTGAAGAGACTATTCTTTCCCAACTAAGTGACTATTCTTTCCCAACTAAGTGTTCTTTGCCTCCTTGTCAAAAATCAGTTGGCCATAAATGTGAGAGCTGATTTCTGAACTCACAATTCAATTCCATTGCTCTATATGTCTGTCCTGTTGCCATTACCATGCAATTTTGATAGCTGTGGCTTTGTAATAAGCTTTAAGAGCAGGAATTGTGAGTCTTCCAACTTTATTCTTCCTTTTCAAGATGGCTTTGGCAATGTGGGGCCTCTGACCCTTCCATATAAATTTGGTGATTGGCTTTCCATTTCTGCAAAGTAGTTGTTGGAATTTTGATTGGGATTATGTTGAATCTGTAAATTGCTTTGTATAGGGTAGACTTGACATCTTAAATATATTTAGCCTTTCAATCTATGAACAGAATGTCCTTTCATTTATTTAGGTCTTCTTTGATTTCATGTAGCAATGTTTTGTAGTTTTCCATGTACTCCTTTACATCCTTGGTTAGATTTATTCCTAGATATTTTATTCTTTTAATTGCTATTATAAATGGAATTTTTCTTGTTTTTTCTCTTTGGATTGTTCATTACTAATGTATAGAAACACTACTGATTTTAGGATGTTGATCTTGTACCTCACCACTTTGATGAATTCATTTAATAGCTCTAGGAACTTTGTTGTGGATTTTTCACGGTTTTCTGCATTAAGATAATGCCATCTGCAAATAGTGAGAGTTTTATTTCTTCCTTTCCAATTTGGATGCCTTTTATTTCTTCTTCTTGCCTAATTGCTCTGGCTAGAACTTCTAGTACAGTATTGAATAGGAGTAGTGAAAGTTGGCACCCTTGTCTCGTTCTAGATCTTAGAGGGAAAGCTTTCAATCTTTCATCATTGAGTATGATGTTAGCAATGGGTTATTCATAATATGCCCTTTATCATGTTGAGTAAGTGTCCTTCTATTCCTATTTTTAAAGTGTTTTTATCAGGAAAGGATGCTGGATTTTGTCAGATGCCTTTTCTGAATCTTTTGAGACGACCATGTGATTTTCCCCCTCCGTTCTGTTAATTTGTTGTATAACATTAGTGGATTTTCTTATGTTGAACCACCCTTGCCTACCAGGGATAAATATTACTTCATCAGGGTGTATAATTCTTGTGCTGTTGAAATTGATTTGCTAGTATTTTGTTGATGATTTTTGCATCTGTATTCATAAGAGAAATTGGTGTATAATTTTCTTTTCTTGTAGTATCTTCATCTGGCTTTGGTATTAGGTTGGTGATGGCCTCATAGAATGAGGTAGTGTTTCCTCTTCAATTTTTTGGAAGAGTTTAAGCAGGATTGGTGTTTTAGTTTGTTAAAAAATACTGGAGGGGCCCGGCTAGATAGCTCAGTGGATAAAGAGCGCGCTGGGGTACCACATGGGAGGCCCCAGGTTCGGTTTCCGGGGACCTCTCCGAGCGGGCAGACGGCCTTGAGAAAGGCAAGCCACCGTGGGCGGGGCAGAGCCGCCGTGGGCAAGGTAAAAAGCCGCCACGGGCAGGGCAGAGCCCCCACGGGCATGGCAAAGTCACCCGTGAAAAGCGGAGCTGCCCCCTGCAAACCGCGGAAGCCGGGCATCCCGCAAAAAACATGGAG
>PVKH010042716.1:0-10791 GCA_004027955.1 Chaetophractus vellerosus | reverse complement strand
TATCCCGTGTCCACCACTGGAGGGCAATGGAGAACACTTCCATGGGCAACCAAGGCCTCGTTCAATCTACCCCATCCCTCTCCACCACACCAGGGCCCCCAATGTCCCCTCGACTTGACTCTCCATATGACAGGATTCACAGATTTATGCCACATAGTGACCTGGCTCCCTGGTTCATCCTCCACCTGGAACCATCCCTATATCCATTATCTTTTTACATATGTTTACAATTTCTTCAGTATGTTCTCCCAATGTGTCTTCTTAATATCCTTGACCTCTTCCTTATCTTCATGAAGTTGATCCATGATGTTTGTTTGAATGGCTTTGATTTGTTGTTCAATGTTCTGCATCTCTCCCTGATTTTTTATTTGTTCATTGGACTGGGCCATGTTTTCCTATATCTTATAATGGTTTATAAATTTTTGTTGCTGTCTGGTCATCTTTTTATCTTGGTAGGTTTATTCAGTTTATTAGCTTCTCTCTCTACTCTAGGGTTTTGATTATTTACTGTTTATGTGTGTGTGTTAAGTTTTCTCTTTGACACTTTGTTCTTCTTATTCTATTTCCTTGCTGCTGTCTATTTTTCCTTGAAGGGAAAAATATCAGGGCTAGAGAAAGTGAAAGAGTTATTAAAAGAAAAAGCATAATAGTAATTATAGTAGTAAAAGTTAGAAAAGAAACCATACAAGACCTTAGAAAATAAATATTTAACTCATGTAAGCAGCTTCGAGTAATAGGAACAAAAAAGTGGAATACCAACAATGAAATGGTAAACCAAATAGAGAAAAAATATATAGAATGAATTAAAAGGCCCAAATGATGAGGAGAGAAAGAGAAAAGAAGAGATAAAAATAAATAAAGTTAGTAAAAGAAAGGAAACAGGATAGGCAAGATAGAAATAAAAATCAAAAACATTGTGGACTAAAAGAGATGTTGAATGTCAGAACAACAGAAAGTAAAAGATAGAAAGATGAAGGAAGCAAAAGACATCATTTGGTAGACAAAATTGGTATACACAGAAAATGGGAATCCAAGGTAGAAGAAACACAGCAAACAAGAAACAAGCCAGCAGTACCCCCCCTCAACCATCTCTTGCGAGAGAGATGGTGAGCACCCTTTTTTTTTTACCAGTGCCATCCTGCTGCTTCTCCCCCAGAAACCTTTTTGTGCTGCTCATGCATTAATGCAACTTTAACTGAATAAAATTACTCTAAACCCCCCTCTTTTTAAAATTCTGATTATTTTATTTTCAGCACAACAATTTGCATCCTCTCCAACACTTGTTATTTTCTATTTTTTTAAAATAGCACCCTTTCTAATAGGTACGAAATGGTATCTCATTGAGATTTTTATTTGCATTTTCCTGATGCCTAATTATGTTGAGCAACTTTTTATGTTGCTTTCTGGCCATTTGTATATCTTCTTTGGAGAGATATCTGTAAAGTCTTTTGCCTACATTTCATTTTTTTTCTTTTTGTTGTTAAGTTGAAAAATTCCTTTATAAATATTGAATATTAATCCTTTATCAGATATGTGGATTCCAAATATTTTATCCCATTGTGTAGAGTGTCTTTTTATTTTTATGATAAAGTCCTTTAAGAACCAAAGGCTTTTGGTTTTGATGAGGTCTCATGTATCTATTTTTTATTGTTGTTGCTCATGCTTTATAAAGTCTAAGAAACCATTGCCTAACAAAAGGTTTGAAGATGCTTCTCCATGTTTTCTTCAAGGGGTTTGAAATTTCTAGCTCTTATATTTAGGACTTAGATCCATTTTGAATTGATTTTTTATATAGTATTAGGTAGGGGTCTTCCTTCTTATTTTTCCAAATGGAGATTGAGTTTTCCCAAAGACCCTTTGAGAAAGAGACTATTGTTTCCCAATTGAGTTGTCTTTGCTGCCTTGTCAAAAATCAGTTGGCCATGATGATTGATTTCTGAGCTCTCAATTCTATTCCATTGGTATATATGTGTGTCGTTGTGCCAATACCATGCTTTTTGGTTATTTAGTCTTTGTAATCTGTCTTATAATCAGGTAGTATGAGTCCTCCAACGTCATTCTTCTTATTCAAGATGACTTTAGCTATTCAGGGGATGTTCTATACAAATTTGATGATTAGCTTTTCCATTAATGAAAAGAAGGTTGTTGGAATTTTGGTTGGGATTGCATTGAATCTATATATTCCTTTGGGTAATACTGATATCTGAACAATATTTAGTTTTCCAGTCCATGAACATGTAATATTCTTACATTTATTTAGGTCTTCTTTAGTTCCTTTTAGCAATATGTTGTAGTTTTCTCTGTACCAGTTGTTACATGCTTGGTTAGATTTATTCCTAGATATTTGATTCTTTTAGTTGCTATTGCTGGTGGATTTTTTCTTGATTTCTTGTTCCTATTATTCATTGCTTGTGTATAGAAACATTACTGATTTTGAGGTCTTGATCTTGTACCCCATCACTTTGCTGAAATCATTTATTAGGTCTGACTGCTTTGTGGTGGATTTTTTCAGGATTTTCTGTATATAGAATAGTCTGCAATAGGAAAGCCCCCACACACACAGACACACACTGAGATTGCTCCCTTGTCTGTCTGCTCATTTTTTCTGCTCACTGTTTGAACTTGCTGTTTGCAATCATTTTATGCTTCTTGTGTCTGCTCATTGTTTGCTCATTATCTTCTCATCTTCTTTAGAAGGCACCAAATCCAGGACCTCTCAATTAGGAGGCAAGTGCCTAAGCTCTTGAGACACATAAGTTTCCTGCTCATTGTTTCTTTTTGTTATCTGCTCCTTGTTTCTGCTCAGAGTGTGTGCTTGTCTTCTTTAGACCAGGAACTGAACCTGGTAAGTCTCATGTGGGAGGCAGGCACCCAACTACTTGAGCACATCCATTCCCAGCAATAGGAAAAATTGTACTGCTTTCTTTTCAGTTTAGATGCCTATTTCTGTTTCTTGCCTAATTGGACTGGCAAGAATTTCCAATAAAGTGTTGAGTAACTGCAGTGCCAATGAGCATCCTTGTCTTTTTCCTTGTCCTAGAGGGAAAGCTTTTAGTCTTTGACCATTTAGTATGATGTTAGCTGTGAGTTTTTCATATATGCCCTTTATCATGTTGAGGAGGTTTCCTTTTATTCCTAGTGTTCCAAGTGTTTTTATCAACAAAGTGTGCTGAATTGACTGAGTTGATAATGTGGTCTTCTTCATTCTATTCATGTGATGTGTTATATTGATTGATTTTCTTATGTTGAATCAACTTTGCATATCAATGATAAATCCCCACTTGATCATGGTGTATAATTCTTGCAATAGGCTGTTGGATAAAGTTTGCTAGTATTTTGCTCAGGATATTTACATCTATATTCATAAGATATATTAATATGTGGTAATCTTTTCTTGTGGTATCTTTATCTGGCTTTTGTATGAGTGTGATGTTGGCCTTGTAGAATGAATTAAGGAGTCTTCACCTCTCTTCAATTTTTTGGAAGAGTTTGGGTAGAATTGGCATTAAATCATCTTGGAATGATTGGTAGAATTCCCTGTGAAACTATCTGGTCCTTGGCTTTTCTTTGTTGGGAGATTTTGGTGACTGATTCAATCTCTTTACTAGTAACTGGTTTGTTGAAAATTCTGTTTATTCTGGAGTCAATGTAGTTAGCTTTTGTGTTTCTAAGAATTTGTCCAGGTCATCTAGATTATTTAATTTATCAGCATACAGTTGTTTATAGTATCCAATTATAGTCCTATTACAATGAAGTCAGTAGTAATGTTCTCATTTTCATATCTGAGGTTTGTTTTTTTTTAATTTTTATCCTCTCCCTTTTTCTTTGTCAGTGTAATTAAAGATTTTGAATTTATTTTGAAATTTTCAAAAAAACAAACTTTTGGTTTTGTTGACTCTCTCTATTGCCTCTGTTGCTTTTCTTTTTGTGTTTTTTTATTTCAATTATTTCTGCTCTAATCTTGAGGTTCAGTCTCTAATTTGCAGTTTTTCTTTTTTGTAAATGTAAACATTTAGAGCTATAAATTTCCCTCTCAGGACTTCATTCACAGCATCCCATAAGTTTTGGTATGTTATATTTTCATTTTCATTCACCACAAGATATTTCCTAATTTTGTTTATGATTTCCTCTTTACTTCATTGTTTGGTTAAGAATATGTTGTTTAATTTTGACATATTTCTGAATTTTCCTTTTCTCATTCTGTTATGATTTCTGGCTTCATTTTATTTTGGTCAATGAATATACATTGTGTGATTTAAATATTTTTGAATTTATTAAGACTAGTTTTGTGTCCCAACATATGGTCTATCCTGGAGAATGATACATGTGCACTGTTTTCATTGAGTGCAGTGTTCTATATATGTCTGTTAGGTCTTTTTGCTTTAGTGTAACATTGACATCCCACACTTCTTTTTTGATCTTCTGACTAGATGTTCTATCCATTATTGAGAATGGTGTGTTAAAAATATCCTACTATTAATGTAGAACCTTCAATTTCTTCCTCCAAATCTTTTGATAATTGTTTCATGTATTTTGTGGCTCTGCTGTTTGGTGCATATATATTTGTAATTGTTACATCTTCCTGTTGAATGGTCCCCTTTATCAGTATGTAACAACCAGTGTTGTTGTTCATTAATGTTTTTTAGTTAATATTTATTTACTAAACATTGGATATTCTATTCAATATTAATATAGCCACTCTTGCTCTATTTGCTTACTATATGCATTATATATTTTCCCCAACCTTTCTCTGTCAAATTACTTGTACTTTTAACCTTAAGGTCAGTTTCTTGCAGACAGTATATAGGTGGGTCATGCTTTTCTAAATCCATCTGTCACTCTCTGCCTTTTGACTGGAGAGTTTGATTCATTTACATTTACTTTCTTCTGCTATTTTCCTATTTATTCTTTTTAAATTCTATACCAGTTTTGTCCTTCACTTCCATTAATGTCTACTTTTATATATATTTGCTTTCTTGTATTGTACCTATTCATTTCTATCTGGATAGATTGTTCATCTGTTTTCCTTGTGGTTACCATAGTGTTAAAATTTAACATCCCAAATTTATAATAATTATGTTTATTTTGATGCAAACTTAACTTCAAAAGCATGCACATACACTTTTCCTATACCTCTCTGTTCCCCACCATTTTCCGTACTTATTACCTATTATATCTTTTTACATTGTATGTCCAAAAATTTATCATTACTTTTCCTGCATTCACATTTTAGCACCTGTAGGAAGTAAGAAGCGGAGTCACATACCAAACAATTCAATACAATTATACTGGCATTTATAATTACCCAAATGGTTACCTTTACCACAGGTCTTTATTTCTTTAGATTGCTTATTCACATATTTTGCCATGTTTGGGAAGTTCTTTGTCCTATTTCTTTGATTATTTTTTCTGCCCATTTCTCTCTTTCTTCTCCATCTGGGATTCCCCCACCACACATATATTGTTGTACTTGATGATACCGCATAGCTGTCTTAGGCTATTTTCCCTTTTTAAAAAAAAATATATATATATATATATATATTTCTTTCTTCTCCTCAGCCCGGCTCATTTCATGTATTGCTCCAACCCAGCTCCTGAAGGGCACAAATTGGTGTAGCTCTGAGACCAAAGAACACACTTGGTATGGAATCAGGCATAAGATTTTTTGGGACTTATGAACAAGAGAGAGTATCCAATGGTGGCTGAATGAAGATGGTGCTCTGCAAAGATATGGGAAAATGAGGGACAGTATAAGGTTTTTCAGAACAAGGACATTCCATAGGGTATGAGAACAGAGTTTCTGCTAAGTTCATATGAAGTGTACATATGCAGTCTGGTGATTTCGCTATGCTCATAGGAAGGATGTTTACTGCTTTGGGAAGAATATAGTTTATGATACAATTTATACATTCCCTCCTCTCCCGGGGAAGGTCTTAACTTTTTACTTATGTTTAAGTCATGCAGGTGGCTATGTGCTGAGTACTTGAGGGGGGCTGGATCCTCACAATCCACCCCTATATCGCACTCTACATTGACTGTAAGACAAGCATTGCATCTACATTCCACAGCATCAGTATAAAAAACAAAAGAATAATAGTCCTCCACCAAAAGCTAGTAGACTTATAAAAACAGGGATATATACACAACAGTGAACATTAATGAGGGAACAGGTCCGACCTTATGACAGAGTAAGAATATCTAAAGTCATCCTATTTTCTAAAACTACCTTTTGTAGTTGGGTAGTTCCTTCACTTAGTAAGGAAATTGCTACTTTGGGTACATTAAGGGCTTAAGCAGAGTGATTGGCTAAGCCCTTTATGTGTTTTTCAAAGACAATTGCTATTACATCTGGCACATAAACAGCCAATGGGTAGAACCAGCAGGGGTTGTGCTTTACTCTATAGCTAGCCTTGATAGTAAAATTACACAACTCAGGGGATCACCACCCCACATTCCAGATTCCTACTTGTCATTCCATGTAAACGGGTCAATGCAATCTGGGGTGAGAACCTCAGCTGTTAACTGTCCTAAACCATTATATACAGTTATTCTAATAAAGGCCTGGGCTTATTCACCTGTTCCTTTAGAAGGAAAAAAAATACAATTATGAGCTTCATTGAAAGACAGCAGATGAATCTCAGTCTTAAGTGAGGTTTTCCAAAGTTGTTGATGGGTCATATTCTGCCATGCCAGCAAGGTGCCCCACACTGTCCAATTTGCAGGAATTAGGGTACAAAGAAGGACAATAACTTCCAATGATGGTAATTCTGTGCAAACCCAACATTGGGTTCTATTGTGGGCATGGGTTACTGACAAAGCCCACTGTAGAAAGGTATTAGCTAGGGTGTTATAAGTGAAAAGAAAAGTATTTATGATGAACAATAAGGGGTATATTATACTGGTCTAACAGTATACAAGCAACAATTCCATTGGTAGATAGCAAAGTATAGGTAAGAGTGTCCTATACCATACATTTTACCCTTCTCAATTCTCTGTGTTTTCCATGGTGATCTCCAAAACTAGTTTAGGCATAAAGAGAATCCACATAGACACACACAGGTGCCCAGCTGTCTTGATTGGTCACCTTTCCACCTTCACCGGCCAGCTTTCGGGGAACTAGTGGGGAGACCTTTCTGTTTGGACTTATCCTTGACTTCTTTAGAGTCCAAGAATTTCAAACTGGACCTCATGACTAGAGTTTTAGTGGGCTTTAATCTGACCAGCTTCTTTCCTTTTTTCCTATACTAACCTGGCTCAACGCTCCCTTAAGAAAATTTACACCTTTATTTTTAAGGGGAGCTAAAGGGCGATAGTCATTCTTCTGTAGCTGCTTCCTGATCGTTGAGTGCATTCATCCGTACCTGATAGGGTTTGAAACTATCTGAGTATTCTATTGGGGTTGAGGGAAGGACAGGTCTATCACTGTGATTGGAACGTGATCAAATCCCTGTATGAATAATACCTCTCTCTGGAAGGTGTTGATCTGGAAGAAATAAACTTAGAATTTTGAAGATAAATGGTCCTACTAAAAGGATAGTGAAAATGGTGGTAACTGACCCTAAAAAGGGGACCAACCATGACACGCTGGACCATGGGAATGAAAAAGGCCAGCTGTCTTGAGAGGCTACATCCTCCAGAAGCTGATGGGCTGTCTAGGACTGTTCCAAAGCAATTTAAAAAAACAACATTCCTCCTTGAGGAACAGGCTGGTTCCTCCTTGTCATTGTTAGCATGTTTAGGGATTTGCAATTTTGCAGCACCATGACAACAAGGGAGTCTATTTGTTGTCTAAGGCTTCTAAGGCAAAGCTAGTTTCTTCTATGCTATTAGTTAACTCTAGGGCAAGATTGCGGTAGACCTGCTGGGTTTGGTATAAACAACCACCCATAGTTCCCACAGTGGTGGTTATGCCTAGGACAGGTAGGAGAGGATGAGAAGAGGCATTGCCCTAGACATAAATACACAATGACAATATAGGCAACAACAAGGTAAGCATATGAATAGCAAAATAAAAACAATACTTCAGAGAGACATTCTTTCATCTTATAGGCACATTCAAGAATTATTTAGAAAATGAATCATGTTTACAAAGACTTTTAACATGTTCAATATCCTTCTGCATATGGTCTAGAATAGAAGAGATATATTCATCAGGTATATAGGTACAGCACTTAATACTAATCAGCACACTAATCAACACACTAAATCAATGCACAAGTTCCTCTTTGAGCTGCAGTTAATAGATCTAAGCTCCAATTTTGCAGTACCAAACATGTCATCTTGCCATGGGTGCAGGCCATAATGCTAATTGTGTCTATTTAGGTTCTACTCACATTACTCTGGTAATGATTGCTCCACTTGGTATAACCTTCACACAGCAAGCATGCTGCAGCACCTTTGGCTCTTGGAGGAAAGATCCAGTGTTTCTCCTGCCTGGTGAATAGTTCCCTTCAGCACTATGAAACAGAGCCAGTCTGGAGGCAATATCCATTGTAAATCTGGCCATATCTAGCCATTGCCAGCTGCTGGAGGAGCCTGAAGCATCAATATATGCTCCAGCCACTTCAAGAGCATGTCCAGAGATGGGGTAGAACCTTTTATTATTTTAGGGGTCATAGTGAACATCCTATCCAAGAACTCAAATTGAAAGGCCCTATTCAGGGTATGGGGGCTTGATTTAAATGCCCAAGAGAGTTTGATAAACTGAAGTCTGTCTCTTTTAATTTTTATATATTTTTAAAATACTTCCTATGCAGTTTATAACATATTAAATGAAGTTAACTATTTTAGCACTTTATTTTACACTTCTCTACCTCTACCATAATCATGCTAATTAACAGGTATTTTATTTTAGCAGTACAAGTGGAAAAAACACAATACTTTCTCCATCATCATATGAAAACCTAAGATTCCCAATGGAATCAAATTTGTATTCCTCTTACAATAACCTTAATATGCCTATTGAGGTGGCCTCTGACAGGTTCCTCTGTTATGCAGTTACTTTTGTTATCAATATCAATTCAGGTTTTTATTAAATAATGACTTCCTGGAACTGGTCATTTAAATATTTCAGTATACAATGATTTTACAAACTTCCTATAACTAACCATAAACACATAGGCTAGATACTTTTACCTTTAAATAAATTTATTAAATTACAGTTGCAACCAATGGGATTTATTTTACCCATTTAAATTTTGTTGTATGTTCCTCATTCTGTTCTGTGAAAACTAGTCATTTCACTTTAGGCCAGAGCTATATATTTTTTCTTTAACTTTACCTCTTTAAACATGAACTTACAATTTTCATCATCTTAAATATTTAATACACGTAATGCTAATTTATTTCATTATTATCCTATAAACCTAGGGAGATTACACCTAAACTAAATAAAATAAAATTGAACAATTATAGTTTATGCAAGAGATGTTCTTTTTTTCTCACTCCACAGGAGGCTAAAATCTCTTTTTAAAATAAATTTCTAAAATTGTGAATTACTTTAAAGCATACTGACTGCTAAGTTCCTAAATATATTAAAATTGTTTAATTTCTTTTAATTATAATTTAGAAAAGTTCTTTCCATAACTCTCAAGGACCTTTTTTTTACTTACTGAAATGTGGTAATTGGATTAATTACCCTCATTTTAAGGCTGTTAATAGATTTTAATTGGGGAATTAAAGGACAAAATATAACTTTTAATTCCCTGGCTTAGTAGATAAGAGTTTTAAGCAAACCATGCATTTCCCTACAAGGTTACACCTAGCCCTTACCCCGTAGCTCTCAAAATGGGAATGAGGCCCTGGAGTGGGGGCTGGGTCAGTCAAGGATCTTCAAAATTCCTCTTCATTTAAGTCACCCAGTTCTTGACACTTTGTTATAGAAACCCTAGGAAACTTATACAGCACAATAATATGGTCTGTACACCAAATATTTTAAGTATCTCACAGAGAGGGAAAAGGTGCATCTGTATACTAATGATATGATCAGAGAGTGGAGGAGTTTGCAAATGGCCACATAGTGATCCAAGGTCATGGCTATGAGCATCCTATTTCACATCCACCCAAGACATGAAGGACAGTTATCTGGATGGCACACTCTTTGAAGGATAAGATTTTGTTCCCATAATACAGGTCAGAACTCATCTTATGAGCCAATATGTTTGAAAAACTCAGATAAAAAATGAGATGTTGGCCAACCAGAAATATTTTTAATGATAATTAAAGATCACTGAAAATACAATCAGGAAGTTTACTAGAACCATTGTTACATGTGAATTGGAAGATAAAGGAAGGAGAAAATACTGCATAGGTATTTTCTACCCATAGGTAGATCACAAATTCAGACATCACAGAGTAATTTTCATTATTCATTGACTTTGTCTGGGTAGCAGTTTTGTTTATTGGATTATGTTTGTAAAGTGCTCTGTTCCTCTGGGCATACTAGATTGTATTAACTTCACAGGTTTTCACTTTTACTTGATTAAAATATAATTAGATCTTTGATTGGGCCACATCACTAGGACTTTGAGTTCCTGCACCCTTGGTAGGCAGGTACACACAGAGAAAATGACACAGCAGAGGAGTTAGTAGGAGTTTTAATGCTGGAGCCCCAGGAAGTAAACACACAGGAGAATAACACAGTGGAATAAAGGTGGTATCACAGACATGGCAGAGGCCCCAGGAAGGGAAAGAGACTGATATCTACAACTGACTTTGTGGAGAGAACAGAGCAACTAAGGCCAGAGAGGAGCAAGTCCTGGGAGAGAGACAAGACTTATCATATCCTACAGC
>PVKH010042715.1:0-10805 GCA_004027955.1 Chaetophractus vellerosus | reverse complement strand
TTACTATTGTAACTATTCCACCCTATTCTGTATAATATCAATATGAAAAACCTTGTAACTACCTTTATTCTGTTTACCCCCATCCCAGAACCTTGTGACTCACCCTGGTTTTGTACCTGCCCATCCTGTTCAGACCTTACTGCTTTTTAGTAAAGGAACCTTTGCCAGCTCCACCCCAATTACTTATTAGCATCCTGATATTATAAATATTAGAATTTCTGCAGTTGAGGGAGGTAGTTTTTGGGGCCACTAGGCCACTGACCTCCTTTGTTTGCACAAACAAATAAATTCTTTCTCTCTTTGAAACCCCAGGACCTCAGGAATTGGCTTTAAAGTGCATCGGGAGGAAGGAACCCGCTTTTGCTCGGTATCAATACTGGGAACAATACAGAGACGTTTTATTGTTAGTGCTAAAGCACATGACACCCCCTATAATTTCAATCTCCTCCCTGTTCTACATTTTCCTTAATTCCTAGCATGTGAACTTTTAAACATACTTTAATTTTATTACCTTACTTTGTTATTTATTTTTTGTCTGTCCCTGCCACAATATAAACAAAGACAGAGATCTTTGCTTTGTTCACTGATATATTCTGAGCACCTAGAAGAATGTCTGGCTCTTAATAAATATATGTAGAAGTAAGTAGGATTTATATGACATGGTTCTTTCTTTCAAGGATCTTATATTTTCATTGGAAACCCAGAGAAGCTTACTAGAAATAATTCAAAGGGGTGAATCAGAGTTTTTTTTTTTTCAAGAAAGGAAGGCAGTCAACAATGCTAAATATAACTGAGGGGTCAAAGAAGCAGTGGAGTAAAATAGGCTTCTAATTCTAGAATCAGACCACTGGGACAAACTGAAAGAGGAGCAGAATCATATTTTTTCATATTGCAAGTATTATTGTTATACATTTTGTAGACCCAGGTTTTAAAAAGCAGAAGAGTAAAATCCAGTTCAAATGGAAAAAGGAATTAGTGTGAGATGGATCATGGGAGAACCAGGAGCAAAGCCCTTTTAAATCCTTAAAGTAAAGGAGCTTATGAAGATAGGGAATGAGGAGGGAGAGTGGTGACACTAGAAATGCATGCCTTAAGGCCTCTCTTATCTGTTGACAAGAATGTTATATATTAAGAAAGGACAAAGGCAGAGATTCATATTTTCCACATAGGCAAAAAAAGTATCTTCCTACAAATATCTTTTAGAGGGTTGAAAATTCTGTGTTCTTTAATCTCTTTTCCAAAGAGAAAAATTAATGATAAAAGGAAATTTTAGAAACTAACCTGCAAAATTTTAAAAAAACTTCACTGGACTTCTAATTCCCTTCTATCCCCACAAAAGAAACAGACACTACATGTTAGTGACTCTGCCAAGGTTTTAACATTCAGTAATATCCCACTAGTGCACACTAAAGAAAATGGAAAGCAAATGCCATGCCAAGATTAGACATTTGCAGTTCTGTCTGCTTTTCCAACTCTCATCATATGCAGACGCTAGGGAATGAAACAACATCATTTTAAACTTAAAAGTAAATTTTGTCATGTGAAAATTGAAGATGAAATAAATCCTAGATAAGCATGCCCTTTTCTCTTAGGGAAAAAAAAGTAAACTGGATTATAAGGATCAAATTGCCCCACAGCTTTGAGACATGTTCAAATATTCAGTTATGCACTAGGCATCTGCGATTTATGCATTCTTATTATTCTCCTTTTTTGCCATGTTCTAATGCAAGAAAAACAGATTCTCTGTAAAATAAACTCCACTTAAGATAATTTAAAATTAGGTCACGTGCATTTGAATGCCAGCAAATGCAAAGCAAAGGTAGCCTCTTGGTACTTAGATTGCCCAGCTGAGTAAAGAAAACACTACATTCCATTTTATGGTTAGGATTTCCTAAGAATATTGGAAGCATGACCCTTTCTTAATATTTTCACAACAGTGTTATTGAGATATAATTCATGTACCATACAATTCATCCATTCAAGTTTACAAATCAGTGTTTTTTAGTATATCCACAGAGGTGTGCAACCATCACCACAATCAATTTTAAAACATTTCTATCACCTGTAAAAGAAAGCCCATACTCTTTACTTACAACCCTGAATTCCCCATCTGTCTGAGCCCTAATCTAGTTTCTGTCTCTATAGATTTGCCTCTTCTGGACTTTTCATATAAATGGACTCATATAATACATGCCCTTTTGTGATTGGCTTCTTTCTCTTAGCATACTATTTTCAAGGTTCATTCATTTTATAACATATATCAGTACTTCATTCCCTTTAATGGTTGATCAATATCCTATTATATATACATACTACATTTTGTTTACCTATTCATCAGCTGATGGATATTTTTGTTGTTTCCACATTTTAAGTATTATGAAAAATGCCTCTATGAGCATTAGTAAAACATTTTTTATGGAAAATGTTTTGCTTCTCTTGAGTATATACCTATGAATGGAAATACTGGGTCAAATGGTAATTCTATGCTTAAATTTTTGAGGAACTGCCAGACTGTTTTCCAATGTGGCCGCACCATTTTACATTTCTACTAGCAGTATATGAAGCTTTCAATCCCCCTACATACTACGGCAGATTTAGTTATATAACCCAGAACAAACATGTTCTTAATTTTAATCCCATTCCTCTGGGTGTGAACCCATTTTAAAAAGGACATTTTGAAGATGTTATTTTCACTTGATATGTGGACAACTCAATCAGGGTGTCTTAATCCTATTACTGAAGGCTTTATAAAGAGAGAGCCATGAGCAGAAACAGTAGGCTAGAAGGCAAAGGGATCCAGAATAAAAAGGAGAGGACAGCAGTCTCTAATAGGAAAGCCAAGGAACCTGAGGATTTCTAGCCAACAAGAATGCTACTGACCCCGGGAGGAAGCAATCCTTCTAGACTCTGAAACCATGAGTCTAAAAATTCATGTTGGTAAGCCAATCCATTGTGTGGTATTTGTCATAGCAATCTGGAAACTAAGACACTCACAGTTTTATCTGACTTTTTAATTTTAGCCATTCTACTAGATGTGAAGTGGTATCTCATTGTGTTTTTGATGTGAATTTCTCGAATGAAAAATGATAATGAGCATCTTTTCATGTGCTTATTGGCCATTTGATTATGTTCTTTGGAAAAATATTTATTCAGATCCTTTGCCCATTTATAAATTGGGATTTTTGATGTTTTATTATTGAGTTTAAATGTTCTTCATATACTCGACATACACAAACCTTATGAGATACATGATTTGAAAATATTTTCTTCCATACTGTGGATTGTCCTTTTACTTTCTTGATTATGTCCTTTGCAGCACAAAAGTTTTTGATTTTGGAAGAAATTACATTTTTCTATTTTTCACTTTGCTGCTCATGTTCTTGGTGTAATATCTAAGAAATTATTCCCAAAACCAATGGCTCAAAGATTTAGCTCCAGGTCTTCTTTTAAAAGTTTTATGGTTTGGGGCCGGCTCGATAGCCCAGTGGATAGGGCACCAGCATACCACATGGGAGGCCCCGGGTTCGGTTCCCGGGGACCTCTCCTAGAGGGCAGACCGCCTTGAGAATGGCAAGCCGCCATGGGCGGGCCAGAGCCGCCGTGGGCAGGGCAAAAAACTGCCATGGACAGGGCAAAAGCCGCCATGGGCAGGGCAGGTCACCCGCGAATGGAGCGCAGCCAGCCACCCGCGAACTGAAAGCCGGCCGTGAATGGAAGCAGAAGCCACCCACAAGCGCGGAAAGCCGCGCCTGCCCAGTTACCAGTCTCAGCGCGTCGCCGCAGCGGGGGGAAGGGGATATATGTAATAAAATAAATAAATCTTAAAAAAAAAAGTTTGATAGTTTGATCTCTTACATGTGGCTTTTTGATACACTATGGACTAACATTTGTATATGGTATGAGGAAGTGGCACATCTTCATTATTTGTTAATGGATATCCAATTTCCCCAGTACTATTTGTTGAAGAGACTTTGTCCCAATTGAATGGTCTTAGCAATCTTGTGGAAAATCAGTTGACCTTAGATATATCTATTCGTTACTGCACTCTTAATCAATTCCATTGATTCATATACCTATCTTTATTCCAGTACCATACTGTCTTGATTGCTATTGTTCTGTAGTTTGTTTGAAAACTGAAATGTGAGTCCTCCAATTTGTTCTTTTTCAAGATTGTTTTGAATATACTGGCACCTTTGAGTTTCCATGTAAATAGTAAGATCATTTTGTCTGTTTCTAAAAAGAATCTAGCTGAGATTTTTATATTCTATTGAATCTATAGAAAAATTGGGGCAGCAATGCAATTTTAACAATATTAAATCTTCCAATCAATGAATATGAGATAGCTTTCCATTTATTTAGATATTGTTTAATTTTTCAACATTGTTTAGTGGTTTTAAGAGCACAAGTTAATCTTTTGTCAAGTTTATTTCTATGTATCTTGTGTTTTTGATTCTATTGTTAATGGAATTGTTTACTTAATTTCATTTTTGGATTGTTCATTATAAGTATATAGAAATAAAAATGATTTATTTAACAAGTCAATTTCATTGACACATATTAATTAATTAAAAATCATTCCAAAGTGTGCAATCAATGGTATTTGGTATAATCACATAGTTGTGCATTCATCACTTCAGTCATTTTTAGAGTATTTTCATTATTCCAATAATAGTAATAGTAAACAAAAAACAAACAAACAAAACCTCATAACCTCTCAGTCTCTCTATGCTGCCCCTGCCATACATACTGCTATCGTTTCCTTCTCTCTAGTTTATTTGTATTTATATTTTGTAAAAACAGTTTTATATATGCAATATTACCCATTTTTGTATTTTACATGAGATTTCACTGTTATACAGTCCTATACTTTTCAGCTTTCTTTCTAGTAATACACATGACCTTATGCTTATGCTTTTTCACCACTGTCATACCCAAATAATAACTGTGCTAGTTACAAAGACTTTGATATGCTTTCACCATTTCTAATAATTTCCAAACATTTATAAACAACCTTTTTACCAATTTTGTACAGATTAACCCTCAGCTTTCCATTCTCTACCCTCATTCTATTTTCTGGTGATCTATATTCTAATTATTAAGTTCATTAATTTATACAATATATTTAGGTCATAATAGCATAGTTGTACAGTATTTGTCCTTTTGAGTCTGGCTTGCTTCACTCAACATAATGTACTCCAGGTTCATCAACATTGTCATATGCTTCATGATTTCATTTCTTCTTACTGCTGCATAATATTCCATCATGTATATACACCATAATTTATTTATCCATTCATCAGTTGATGGACAACTGCAATTGTAAATAAGGCTGCTATGAAAATTGTAAATAAGGCTGCTATGAAAATTGGTATGCAGATGTCAGTTCATGTCACTGCTCTTAGTTCTTCTGGGTATATACCTAGTAATGGCATTGTTGAGTCCCATGGCAAGTCTATATTCAACTTCATTAGTCTTCCACAGTGGCTGTACCATTCTACATTTCCACCAACTGTGCATAAGCATTCCTATCTCTCCCCATCTTCTCCAACATATACAGTTTTCTGACTTTTTAATAGTGACCATCCTAAATGACCTAAATGATATCTCATTTTAGTTTTGATTTGCATTTCCTAATCACTAGTGATGTTGAACATTTTTTCATCTCTCCCCTCCCAGACTTCTTTGATTTATCTTCTGGCTGCTCCATTTATGCCTTTACCCTCTTCTGTGGTCATGAATTCACCTTCTGGAGACTTTTTTCTGTCTTGCAGCTCTTTTTCCTATGACTGTGGCTTTTAAAAAATTTCTCTATTCATAAAAGACTCCAGTAAAATGAATAAGACCTACCCTGAGATATGCCTTACTAGATCAATTTAATCAAATGGGTCTTACAGATCTAATCTAATTAAAGGTTCACAATAAGCTTAAATACAAAGAAATGGGTTAGCTCTAAGGACATATTTTTCTGGGATCTACCAAGCTTTAAACTGTCACATTAGTACAGATTCTTCAGCTTTCCTGTAGCTGCTGTTCCCATATTCTATATTTTTCCATCCTTATAATTTTAATTTATTTTTATCTTTGAATCTAAAGTGTGTCTCCTATAGAGAACATGTAGTTGGATCTTTTTCTTTATCCAATCTGAAAACCTCTGCTTTTTTATTGATTGGTTATTGCATTGTTATTTATTATTATTGATATAGTTGGATTTATGCCTGCCATTTTACTTTTTGTGTTCTATTTCTCATATATTTTCTATTCCTTTATTTTTCTTTACTGTTTTTTTGTGCATAAAATGAATGCCTTCTAATGTAACATTTTAAATTCTTTAATGATTTTTTCACTACAGATTTCAAGTTACTTCTTTAGGTATTGCTCTTGGGCTTACCATAGACATCTTCACTTGTCACATTCTACTACAGGGAGGACTGTGGGAAGATGGTGCTATATGGAGCTCCATGTCTCAGTCCTTCCACCAAAGCAACTATTAAACAGGTAGCAGCTGTCTGAAACAATGATTTTGAAACTCCAGAGGCCAGAAAATCACTATATAATATCCAAGGTATAGTGGGAGGAAGAGGCTGATAAACTAGGGTAATGTATAATAAATTGCTCTCTCCACGTAATTGCTACTGGCAGACCCACTCCCCTCTCTTGCAGCAGACTTTTGTGGGGTTCAACTCCTGTCTAGCTTGCTGGTGACAGAACTAAATATAAAAATCCTTTTTCCAAGAACAGGTGTGGATACAACTTATCACTTATCATAGCTTCTGATTATCAAATTCAAATCACTGGATGCCCAGCTTTGAGGACAGCCATTGTTGCTACCCATCCTTGAAACAGTCAACACACTTGGACAAAGGTAGCAGTAGCCATTGTTTAAAATCGCACTGGACAAGGGTGACAGCAGTGGAGACTTAAAGACAGTGTCTTCTCAGGGCTGTGGGAGAACATTAGTTGAAGGGCTGCATTTTATGGGTAGGCCATGAAAGCTCAGCTTTGGGAAGCCATCAGCAAAGCCCTTGGAGGGCTTTTTGATCCCCATTCCAGGGCACTTTGGAGCCAGTCTGGGACAACTTCAAGGGTCCCTGGCTGGAAAAGAATGACTTAGGGAAATGTTCTCCATTGTGTCCTCCTCCCAGAATTTGATCTCCAGGCAAAAACTGCTACAGACAATGAAAGGAATTTAAAAAACTCTAAAGGAGGTCAGTCTGGGGCAAAGGCCTGATGTCTTCAAACACCTGGGAGAGGCAGGTCTGTCTCCCGGGAAAAAGAGGGTACAACCAAACCCCTTTACACAAGGGAACTCTAAAACAGCTAAAAAAACAAAAGCCCAGGACATGACAGAGCCCCAATAAGACAGGAAAAATCTGCACACTGCATTAACAATGGATAGACCTTTCTGATAGGATGGATGAAGTTCAAGAAAATTACTGTCTTATCAAAAGCTGATTACAAAATCAAGAAATATATTTCAGGGAATAAATCCCAGTGTTAATTTTTAAAATATTAATATGTATAATGTGTAACAAGAGTACAAGGAAAATAAAGAAACAAGAAATTATGGCGCATTAAAGGAACAGGAGTAAAATCCAGAAAATACCAATGAAGAAGAACAGAATGTGGACACAACAAAAAAAGACTTTAATGAAATGATTTTTAAAAATCTCCAGAAAATGAAGTCAAATACAGAGAAAAAAACTAAGGTATATCAGGAAAACAATGAATAAGCAATATGAGAGTTATAATAAATAGATAGATATTTTAAAAATGAACAAACATAAACTACTAGAGCTGACAAATAACTGAAATGAGAAATTTCTAGGAAGATTTCAATAGCATTTTAGAACTGGCAGAAGAAAGAATCAATGAAATCAAGATAAGATACTTGAAATGCATCAGGTTAAGGAAGAGAAATAAAAAAGAATTATTAAGGGCAAAAATAATCTAATACTTCTAGTACACCATCAATCACACCATACAAATTATGTGAGTCCCAGAAGGAGAAGGAAGTATAAAAAGTGAAGAAGAAATATTCAAAGAAATAGTGAGAGACAACTTCCTAAACTTAGCAGAAGACATGAATATAAAAATCCAAGAAGTCCAGAGATCATCACATGGGTTTGACATGAAGAAAAATGCAACCCATCATATATTAATCACACAGTGAAATGCAAAGGATAAAGTGAAAGTTCTGAAAGCTACACAAGAAAAGTAGTAGTAGATTGAGGAAAGTGTTGAAAGAAAACAACTGCGAGCCATGAATATTATATCTGGTGAAACTTTCTGTATTTTATTCAGAAAATATTTTCCAATCATTTCACATGTTTTGTTTATTGCTATCAATTATATTAAATAACAAATGGCAGACTATATTAATTGATAGAAATTTTAATTAATAAAATGTTGCTTCAGAAATATTTGGCCAACTCTGTCCCTGTATGACCTCCAATTTGTTTCAAATTTGTTGAAAAACGATAATTGGATTATTTCTTCCTTATCACAATTCCTATATAAGGCATAGATCAGAGTTCAAAGCTAAAAACAATTTAGAATCAATACAGTTTTGTTTTCTTTTCATCATGAAGCCTATTTTAATATGGATTAATCGTATTTGTAGAAAGATTTAAAGTACCTATCAGACTTTATTTCCTCAGTTAAAAGATATATTTTACTTACAGTTTACCATATGAATTCTGAAAGAAGCTATTACTAAAATGATTCTTTGTAATAAGTATCTTTTTCTGTTTGTCTTTTCTGATAAATAACAATTAGACTGTCAATAAATTGTAGGAAAAAAATATATATACATATCTATTTCTGTTTTAGTTTCCTGGATTGCTCAAGGAAATATGAATTTATTAGCTAATGATTTTGAGGCTAAAGGAAAATCCAGAGCAAAGTATAATCAAAGCAATGGTTTCTTCCTGAAGACTGGCTTTCTGGGGCCAGCTGCTGGTGATCCTTTGTCCTTAGCATGTCACATGGCAAAGCACATAGTGGCATCTACTGATCTCTCTCTTCCCTCTGGGTTTCATTGACATTCAACTTCTGGTTGCCACCACTGTGGCTTTTGCTCTATGTCTGAATTTCACTCTGCTTATAAAGGAGCCCAGTAATAGGATCATAACCCATCCTGACTGGTCTGGTCAACACCTTAACTGAAGTAACATCATCAGAATGTCTTACTTACAATGGGTCCACACCCACAAGAATGGATTAGATTTAAGAACATGTTTTTGGCTGGGGTACATACAGCTTAAATCAATAACACTCAGCCCTCTTGGCCCCCCCAAAACATGTTTTTCTACAAGCAAAATGCATTCAATCCATCACAAGATCCCAAATGTCTTAAGTTATTTCAGAAACAGTAAGTACAAAGTCTCATCAAAATCAGTTGTAGGTGTGGTCTTTCCTAAGCACAATTTCTCTCTGTCTGTGGACCTATGAAATCTTGAGAACAAGCTATCTGCTTCCAATATAAAATGGAGGGATGAGCATAGTATAAATATTTCCATTCCAAATGGGAGAAATTGGAAGGAAGACAGGGTTCACAGGTCTTCTGAAATCCAGCAGGGTATACTCCTTTAGATTTCAAGATCTGAGAGTCATCTATGGAATTATGGTTGTTCTCTGGGCCTGATGAGACAGTAGCCCCACTTTTCCAAGTGCTTCTTTAGCTGCAATGCTCTCCCAAAATGCTGGAATTAAGGCTCCATCCAAGCATTGGGATTGCAGCCAGGACTTCCACGAACCCTAGTATACTGGCCCCACTTTTTCTGATCACTGAGATGGTGGACAGACTCTCCAGGACAATGATGCATAGGTCCCACCCTCACTAAGCACTGACATGGCAGCACTCTCTCTGAACATCAAGGCAAAAGGCCTTTTCTACACACATGGGTGGGCCCACTCCCTTGGCTCGAGGTTATATCTTTGGTCCAGACCTCGCTTCCATGGTTCTGCTCCTGACTTCCATTGAAGTCAGCCTGACTGATCTTTTGATCAGATAAACCCTCACATGGAACTAACTATTCTCTGGAGATTTGCTTTTCTGAAGCTCACACTTTTCCCATAAGAATGAAATAGATTTGAAAAGATGTTTTATTTTATTTTTTTCAGGGTACATACAGGTTTAAGCCACCACAACTTCCATCTATTCCAAAGTATATTTAATTAAAAGAAAAATATTATAATCCAGTTAACTTACTATTTTAAGCTAATTTTTCCTTTTTCCTTAAATATGGTGTTTGTTTGGTACTAATATTACAACCACAAAGAAAATCAATACTGTTTTTGTTCATAATGTGTCTCTTTCTTGACCTTATCCAGAAGTGCATAATTTATGTCATTTAAAGCTTAGTATTTTTCCTTCTCATTTTTATTGTCATTACATCTGCAAACATATCAAGTTTGCATGATACACAACTCTAGTTAACAGAAATGCATTTAATATAAAAGATCAGATAACGTCCTCTCCTAGGTAACAAAGTCAAATTAAAATCTAAATGGACACAATAGACAAAAATAGAGATTGGTGACATAGTATGTATTCCTGACCCATACATACACACAGAGGCACACACAAACACAAGCACATTCAGTAGACACATTCAGAAAAAATGACAAATTGCTAGAATATTTTAACAAACTATGTATGTTAAATAATCAAGAAATCAAGTTAAATATGTGATGCCTTCTTATTACAGGTTACCCAGTATAAAGAGCTGCAATAAAGTCATCTGGGCATATCCACAGATGTACAACTTGGCAGGAAGCACTGCAGCTTAAGAAAGTCATATCCT
>PVKH010042714.1:0-10898 GCA_004027955.1 Chaetophractus vellerosus | reverse complement strand
AGGCGCGGCTTTCCCCGCTTGTGGGCGGCTTCTGCTTCCATCACGGCCGGCTCCAGTTCGCAGGTGGCTGGCTGTACTCGATTTGCAGGCGACCTGCCCTGCCCGTGGCGGCTTTTGCCTGTCCGTGGCAGCTTTTTGCCTGTCCGTGGCAGCTTTTTGCCTGTCCGTGGCAGCTTTTTGCCCTGCCCACGGCGGCTCCGGCCCGCCCATGGCGGCTTCCATTCTCAAGGCGGTCTGCCTGCTAGGAGAGGTCCCCGGGAACCGAACCCAGGGCCTCCCATGTGGTTTCCCAGCAAGCTCTTTATCCACTGAGCTATCTAGCCGGGCCCACAAAAGTTATCTTAATCATGCAAACCATAATGAACTATTGTTCACTAATGAAATACATTTGTCACCTTATCAGTTAGAAATAATGAGTCTTGGGAATACAGATGTTGGTTCATGGTATATAAATATCATTAATGCTAATAAAAATAGATTATCAATAGAAATTTCTCAGCACTGAAATAGGCATTATCTTGAATGTGCAGACAATGCCTGTTAACTGGTACTGAGTAGAACCTATTCACTTTATTTTTTTTTAAAAAGGAGGTACTGGGAATTGAACCCTGTATGTGGGAAGCTGGCACTCAACCACTGACCCACATCAGCTCCTCTGAGTTGGTTTTTTCATTTGTTTGCTTGTTTTTTTTTGTTTGATTGTTTGTAGGAGGCACTGGGGACCAAACCCAGGACCTCCCATGTTGTGGGAGGTGCTCAACCACTTGAGCTACACCCACTCCCCAACCTATTAACATTTTTATTCCCTTTATACTCTCCCCATGGAAGAAGTGAATTGCCATCTCTCCTCTACTTGACTGAGGCTCTCTAGTCTCCCAGCAGAGAAAGATGAGGAAAAGAGAAGGAAAGGATGGAGATGGTTGGTCATCTTTTCTTTTCTTTATTTTAGGCAAAAGCGGATGACCAGCTCAGTAGCTGCAAGAGTGCCAACTCTCAAAAGGCTAGACCCTGTCCAGCTTTGAGGCCTGGAAGACAGGACCTACCAACACATCAAAGCCACGGTGGATACTGGAACATTTCTCCTCTGCAGTATTTTGAGAGAAGAGTAACAGTTCCAGGGTAGCATTTATGGTTCCTGACAAAAGCTCAAGATTAGTCTAAAAAGACCTGGTTTGTAACACATAGTTGCTTAAAACTCCATTTTACTTAGGCCTCCAGTTTAATTACAAGGCCATGTTTCATGGCCCTCATACACTTAGAAGAGAAAATCACACAGCTGTGATAAGAGTAGATTATTTCATTACAAAATAATTCTGAATAGATGTAAGCATGAAATGTGAGAAGCTGAAGGTATTATTCAGGAAGAATACTGAGTGCCTTCCTCTAACTAAAGTTGAATGTAAAAGTCAATTTGCACTTCTTTATAAATAATACTCTTGTTTAGAATTGTGAATTATAAAAGCCCTGATGAATGTAGTTTAATTATATTTCAAGTGTCCTGAACAGGTCACTTGAGCTGTGCACCAAGTTGCCTTTCAATGATTCTTTATAATACACTAAATGTTCTTTTTTTCTTTACTGTAATTTAACATTTCCATTCAGAACAAAGATTTTACTGGAAAATATTCAGAACAAATTGTGGATTGGTTTACATAAATTACAATGACAAATAAATTACTATTAAAATAATTTAATTCATCTTTTTACAGAATTTGTTCACAGAAGAACTTTTGATGTCAATAGATGTACACAGGGGCTGGCTGTAGCCCAGTTGGTAGGGCGCCGGTTTACCACATGGGAGGCCCCGGGTTTGGTCCCTGGGGCCTCCCTGAGCAGGCAGACCGCCTCAAGAAGGCAAGCCACCGCAGGCGGGGCACGCTGCCGCAGGCAGGGCAAGCCCCTGCGAGCAGGCAGGCTGCTGCGCCAGTGAGCTGATTCGGCAGGTTGCCCCAGCCGGGGGAGACAAGCAGACACAGAGGAACGCAAAGACAGCAAGAACAAGAAGGGGGGGATGTATAATAATAATAATAATAATTGAAAAAATAGTTCCAAGTCCCTGAATATGAAGTAAAAGACTGTGTACATCTATCATGATAAATGCTAGAAGTCTAGAAGTCTAGTAGACATACTTAGGCATTTTCAAAGTAATTATCTGTACTACAAATGTAAAAAGCACAATGAATGTAATATAGATTTTAACAGAAAAATAAATCAATTTAAAATAAGAATGTAATCTTTAAAAGAATGTAATCTTTGGGTAAGCTGTTAGGGCTCACGTTACTTAGTAATTCCTCTTCTACTCTGCACTCAGATTCACGACTTCAAATATGAATGCCCAATAATTTGTAAGGGAAGTACTGATTCAAGCTCTACCATATCTGCAAATTTAAGAAACAGTTTTTAATATTACTTTCAAATTCTTATGTATGGTATTGAACAGTCACACATTTTAAATAGGCATTGTGGGTTTCTTATGATAAAAGTAGAATAAATTAGCTGGGAGGGAACAAAAAGAATCACCAGTACATATTATTTAAAATGTTTCATATTGTAGTACAGTATTTCTCCTCTGAGAAGGCAAGATACATGATTTTTCAAAAATCACGAATTCAAAGCCAGACTTAGCTGCTTTGTCTTCAATTATAGCCTGGAACTGGCAACTTGTGCCCTTCCTTTGCTTCAAAAAAAGTATAAGAGAGAGTGATGAGATCAACATTCACCATTCTTGGATCTTCAGCAAATTCAGGATCAATGTAGAAAAACACTGGCATATCTACTTCCTCTTGCGGATTAAGCCTTTGTTCTTCAAAACAGAAGCACTAGAAGTTAAAGAATGGTATTTGTTTACTAAGATTTCTATTCTATTAGCTATAACAGAAACCAAGAAAACAGTTCATTTCTTGGCTTAAATAAAAGCGTACTGTTAAAATACCCAAGTTCTGTGATGGACTAACAGCTTTTAAGGATTGAGAATCAACAAATCAATTCTTTTAATCATCAAAGCAAAAATCCATTTGCTTTAGCTCTCAATCTCTGCAGAGCTGATATAAACAATGAAAATAAAAGCAGCTCCAAGTTTAGAAGAAATGGGCTCTCAGAAATTATGAGTATCTACTAAAACACTGCAGTAAATTTGGTACTAAACAGTTGCATTTATCTTTATCATATTCTATAAAGTTTAGATTTAGTTGTACCTGTATTTTATTGAAATACTGTCCAGCTTCAAATGGCACAACATTGTATGTAGAGATTCCGATTACTGGTTTATCAGTAGGATTCTTAGCTTTATAAAATGCCAGTGCAGTCTCTCCTGGCACAACCTGTTTTAAAGAAACATACATTATCAGTGTTTAAACATTGCATAACTCCTCTTCCCCACTAAATTACAGTCACATTGTTTTTTTTTCCTATTCGTGAGACCACAATACCTAAGCACTTAAACTAATTTAAGGATCAGCAAAATAACTGAATAATGCCCATAAACATATCTAAGTTTCTGATTTCATTTGCATGTGTCAATGAAGAACCAATACTCTATTACACATAACTAGTTATGGATTGTCCTCTTGTATATCTGAAGTCTTTAAGCAATAATCTGCAAAATCAGTTTAAAATGTATTCAAGGACTATCACAGCCCAAGTCTAACTTCTTCGTACCACTTACATTTGAATTCCATTATATCACTGACTGAAAATTTATAAAAACATTAGTCTCAGTTTCCTAGGGCTGCCGTAACAAAGTACCACAACATGGGGGTGTTTAAAACAACAGTTATTTATGGTCTCACCCTTCTGGAGAGTACAAGCCTGAAATCACAGTGTCAGAAAAACCTGTACAGGAGAATGTTCCCTTGCCTTTTCTAGTTTCTGGCGTTTGCTGGCAATCCTTGCAGGTGCAGCACTTCACTCTGCCTCAGTTGTCGCCTGGCATTCTCCCTTGTAGGGCTTTGTGTCCAATTCTCCCCTCCTTCTAAGGACACCAGTCAACTGGATCAGGGCCCACTGTAATCCATCATCCTAACAAATCACATCTTCAAAGATCCTATTTCCAAATAGGGTCACATTCACAAGTATCCAGGATTAGGACTTCAACATGTCTTTTTGGGAAACACATTTCAACCCATAACAAAGACTAACATTAAACTCAGCCTACTTACAACAAGAGCAAAAGTGACTGAAACTTTTATTTAACCAAAAAGCTTTAATACTAGAGTTTTGAGAAAATAACTAAGAAAAATAGCAAGACTTTAGAACAAATCTATTTCCAAAGGATGTTCTGTCACTTGTACCAATTCAGCCATTAATACCCTTATATAAGGGTTTTTCAATAAGAGTTATTTAAGTCTTCCTGGTAAATCTTTAGGTAGTGAGATAATTTCAATTAGATCCTCCCAGGATTCCAGTTACTCAAGATTTTAGGAAACATTTTATGTTTAGTCTGACTACAGTATAATGTAACTATTTAATATGAATACTGAATGTCCTCACATTTTTTTCCTTTTTTTAAGGGACAGGGATACTTTTTATGTAAACTAGTAAACTACTTTCCATTGTAACCAACATTTTCAACATTTTTCCTATATTATCTATACCTGAGGAAAGCTATGTGGCACAAAAACTGCGACTGATCCCAAGATTAGTGATCAGAACAGCAATTTAGTGGACTCTTGTTTTTCTTTGTTTATTCTCCCCCCCCCCCCCCCACCCATTTGCACTTGCTGACTGCTCTCTGTTCTTTTTAGGAGGCACCAGGAACCAAACCCGGGACTTCCCATGTGGGAGGGAGGGACCCAATTACTTGAGCCACCTCTGCTCCCTGAACTCCTTAAAAATATAGTTTTAATAAAAACAGATATTTTCCATTATCCCAAACTGACTTTTACTAGTAATGTATAACTTAAAAGTTAAAGTACATTTATGTACTTTAGGTATGGACACTTTGAAAAAACAGGTGGTGTTAGTCAAAGAATTTAACAGTAATAGTCTGTCAGTATTTTGCAACTGTTCAGATGATGTTTCCTAAACTGTAAAACAATTTAATGACTAAAGAAAGGAATATGTACATTGAAAAAGTCATCTTTTACTAACCAGTTTAGTCACTCACATATATCTCTGTTTGCTGAGGTCTAAAGCTCCACTGGAGACTTGCATGCACATCTGCATTAAAGGTAACTTTAATGATGCGATCTTTAACAGGCACCATGGCTTCAATGTGGTCCGATGCATGGCCTGTGACTGCAGATCCTCCGAGTCCAGTGGTCTATAAGAAGAAAGTATATTGTGCTAATACTTAAAGGTTTAATGATCTATTTGTTGGATAAAAATTGAAATTTAAATGGAATTAAAGTTTAGTCATCCAGTTGGAGCCAGTTTTTATGCTATCATTCACTACGACTATGTCAATGGTTTGACCACTTTTGGGTTGTCAAGGGCTTATTTTATTTGTTAGTCAATTCATATATTTTCAGTAACCCCTTTGTTATCTGAGAGAGTCAAAATCAGTCATTTAGGAGAATCAGACTCTCTAGGTAAGTGAACTGTTATTACTGATAATAGAGCTTAGGATTTTTACCTTAACTTTTTAAAAAATATACTTCCCTTTATTGCTATTTTGTATTAGCTATTATTCATAGAAATAAAATGTACCCACAAACTGGTCATTTCAATGAAAATATTTAAATCATTTCACTTTTCCATGTTCCTATAATGGTCCTTTTCCATAACATTACTGTTATAGTCCAAATTAGTTTGTAGCTTTACTTCTGTATTCTGCTTTCCTCAGGCATTATCATAAACATTTTCCCATGTTGGTTAATGTTTTTGTATCTTTTCCTGTACTTGTCTGTGTAGTATAGTTTTGACAACCAGTTAATCAGAGCCCTTAAATCTCTTTAGCAACTGCATCAGCTCATTTATAAGCCATCAGGATAACGTGTACCTGACACTTCTTGCCTATCTTCATTGCCACTAGCTATTTCCTTAGCAGAGATGCTTTAAAATAAATCCTTACTTTCAGTGTCATCATTCTTCTGCCCACTGTTGTCAGAATTCTGTTCTCTGGATAATTAACCTATTACTATTTTAGGTTAAAAGTACCAAATTTGAGGCTAGGGGAAGACTCCCCAGAAAAGTCTTACTATCTTCTGCTTGTTACACAAGTGAACAAGCTTCACTCCACTGGTATGCAACCTTACCAAATTACATTATAACCTCCAAAAACCTATCAGAAGTATAAGCATTGATTTACCCTTGTTTAACAGATAAATATATTCTGCCCAAAAAAGTGCTATGCTTGAGTTTTAAGATGTATATAACTCCTCTTCCAGAATTTCTAAAAATCACTCAAACTAAAAAAATATAAGTGCTCCCCCCCATAAACAATCCTTAATGTGGTCTTTCTCAGTAGGCAGTTTTTGAATAGATTCTTCAAATTTCTAAGCCCAGTACTTAGAGAAATTCAACAACCAAGAGCAGAAAAGGGCAATGAAGATAAAGTGTTCCAGGTTCCAGTCTAGTTCTGCCACTAACTAGCTCTAAGAATTGGGCTATGTTTCTTACTTATAAAATAAGGTCACTATAATAAGTGATCTATATAATCTCTTATTTCTGACTCTAAAGTTCTGTGATTCTAGACATGATATAGGTTTTCCTAATCAGAATTTGAGGTACTGGAGCCCTGGCATGTGCTCTTTTAAAAATGTCATGATTACTTTAACATTTAAGTTTTGGATTATAAACTGATTTTTCCCTTTCCTGTCATCCTCTCATCCCCTTTCCACCTTAAAAAATACATGCACACACACAGTATTGTCATTCATGTCAGTCTGAGACAATTTCTCAACCTTGGCACTACTGACATTTTGGGCTGTATAATTCCTTGTGTGCACTATAGGATGTTTAGATGCCAGTAGCATCCCTTACCACCCAGCTGTGACACCAAACATATCTCCATACATTGCCAAATGTCCTCTGGGGGATAAAATTGCCTCCCTCCATCCCCTAGTGGTTTGTTAGGATCTTTATTTGCTGTATGATTTAAACTGGTGGGTTTGGGGGTTCAGGCTGATTTCAGATAAAAACTAATTCACATTCTACACTCAACCTTCAAAAATCAAGCTAATGCATTTCCTACATAAACGATGACACTAGGAGACTGAAAATAAAGGCCCTTTTGCCTTCTGCTGCTTCAGTCACCACTGAAACAGGAAAAGGAAGTTGGTCTCCATAAAGACAGCAAGTAAACCGGGGATTAACAATGGCTGCAAGAAGAGCAGTAACTCCTGCTGTGAAAACCAGTGATTTCCAAACTTTGCCACATATTGGAATCATCTGAGGAATCTTTAAAAACTGATGCCTGGTTTCACTTCCAGACATTCTGATTCTGATTTGTTGGCACTGGGATTTTTAATAAAACTCCCCAGGTGATTCTAACATGCAACAAAGTTTGGGAACCACTTACAGATTTACTGAATAAACATGTAGCTATCACTTATGGCATTTTTTCCCCTCTGCCTGCCCTGGCACCAGCTCCTGCTCTCTGCTAGCCCTGGCTGTGGCCTCTGCCAGTCTCAGTCCCCTCCTCAAATAGGAAAGACCTGACAGGCTCAGGTTCTGCATCTGAGGTCCCTTCATCTCCTACCACTCTTTAATCATGGGCTCCGGAGGGCTGATGCTCCTGGACTGCCAGCATCACTCTTCCCTACTGACCTACCCCAAAGCCGGATCTGGCTGGCTTTCCTAGGTTCCAGACTAAACCCCAGGGGGGGATGTTCCTTCTTGCTGGAGAAAGGGCCCACCCACCTCAACCAGCCTTCCTTTCCTCCAAAGCATTTTTTAACAGAAGATATTCCTGGGCCCTAACCCAGATCTCCTATCAGAATCTCTAGGGTAGAGCAACCCCCAGCTTGTGTAGTTAAGAACCTCTGCAGGTGATCCTAATGCTCAGTTAAAGCAGCTGATTTAAGAACTAAATTACTGAGTTAAGAACTAAGGAGAAGCATAGGATATAGGTAAAGTCTGCCTTTGCTGGTGGTTCTCAACATTAGTCTTCATCAGAATAAGCTAGAAGGCTTATTTAAATACAAATTGCTGAGCCCCATTCCCAAAGTTTCTGATTCTGTAGGTCTGGGATGAGGTCCGAGAACATGCTCTTAAGTTCCCAGGGATACTGATGTTGCTGGTCCAGGGACCACACTTTGACTACCACTGCTTAGAGCTAATCTAGAAGGGGGCACAAAGTAAAGGCATTAGTTAATTCATGTGCCTTTGTAACACCTTTCCCATTTCCAGGGTTAACCTTCCACATAAACAAGTGGCTCACAGAATTAATGTATTATATAAATTACATTTCATAAGTTACATTTTAAAAGTCAGCATATGCATGAGCCAGGGAATTGGGTAAGGCAGATTGCTGAAGATACCTCATCACTGACTGCGGACCTTTTTGGTGGGGTGTAGGGAATTTCACTCGTTCAGAAATGCAGGGTGGTGTAAGCATGATCACTACGGGGAGATGAATCTATCTGCAGCTTTGCCACTAACTTCCTTGGTTAAGTTACTCGAATCCGTTTCCTCTTTGGTAAAATAAGTGGGCGTTAGAAAACCCTTAAACATCCCCTCCAACTATGACACCGTGGGAAGATCGCTGTAGTGGGATTTTCTTCCCCTGCACCTGGGCCCCTACTCATCGCGCCACCGAGTGGATAGCGCCGACCCCTACCTACCTGGCAATAGAGCCGATAGAGGGGAACGGCGGCGTAGGAGGCCCCGAGCATGCCCACTGCAGCTGCGGCCACGTAGGTGAGGACCGTCTTATTCCGCCGCCTCCAGTCCTCCTCCTGCGCGCGCGAGAAGGGGTTCGTGCTCTTCTGCCGCCGCAGCGGCTGCACAGCCAGGTCCCGGGCCAGGCTTGAGCGCCCCCACGTCCCGAGCTGCCTAAGACCCCTTTCAGCACCTGCTGCCCCACTCCATCTCGGCCTGAGAAATGGCTCTACCCTCCCCTCAACCTTGGTTGGGTACCTAGGGTCGCTCCATCGCCAGCCACATAAAGCAACGCCCTTCCATCTCACACGGCAAAGCCCTTCCATAGCACCCGGAAAGAACATTGGTCCGCCCGGGATGGGGTATCAGGTCTCGCGATGCATGCACTTTCTCGCGATATTTGGGTTGGGCCCAACCCTGCCTTGACTACAAAGGCTTCTCAGGTGGCGGTGCTGTAGTAGGGCTACGGAGGCCGGCTGTCAGATTGCGGGTAAGTTCGCGTTTTGCTTTATAACTGTTACTCCTGCTTTGCTTCTCTTCAGTGCCTCTCTAACTTACTTTTATGTAGACGCTTTGGTTCCTCCGCGTGCAAGCTCATCATCTCTTGGGATAGTATTCTTGATCTTCTTAAACTCCTACTGCCTTTGTAGTGGCCCCAGCGGCACCTCTCCCGGGACCCTTTTACCTGGGGTTCTCTGGTCGCCCGCCTGCTACTTAGTGCCTTTGACTTGGGATCAAGGATCGCCTCTCCCAGGAAGCTTTCCTGTGTTCCCTCCTGTAGCTCTCTCGGCCACTTACATCTACTTTTCCTTAGTCTCTGGGCAGTCTGTTTCTGAGCCCCGCTTTACCCCTTACCCAGTGAAAATCACAACTTCTGGAGCGGGAGAGTTGTCAAACTGAAGGTTGTTCAGAGAGTGACCGGGATATGAGGGTTGTTGGGTTGTTTAAGGAAGGATTGAAGGAAATTGGGATCTTCATCCTCAAGAAGAGACCTCTAATGGGATGTAATATCTCTTCACTTACCCCAAAGGACAGACTAGTACCTGAGGGGCAGGGAGGGGCAGATGGCATTGCAGATTTCACTGTAATAGGAGGAAGCACCTTTCTAGGAGCTAAAAGTAGTGATTAAGAATTCATGTCCTGAGGTTAGGCAGGTCTAGATTCAACCTCACTACTGGCCCTGGGTCGTTAGACCAGTTATTTGACCTCTGTAAGTCAAGGTTGTGTTGCCTCATTTGCAAAGTGGGAATCATAATAGTAAATGAGAGTATGCATGTCAAGTGATTTTTCACAGTTCCTGAGGCGTAGTAAATATTTAGTAAAATTAGGTTTTATTTCTGATGGGCAGAACAGGTACAATTATCTCCACTTTTAGGGATGAGGAAACGTAAATGACTTTAAGTCATTCAGCATATTTTTATTTTACAGTTGGTCAGGCATTGTTCAAGCGATTGCTGTTACAGTACAGAAGTCAGACAAGATCACCTCTCTTATGGAGTGTACATTCTACTGGGAGAATCAGGGGATAATCAAGTAAGAGTTACATAACTAAGGAACTTTTAGATAACAATCAGTGCAGTGATGACAATGGAATAGGATAATGTGATTGAGAGTGTTGAAGTGGAGGAGTAGTGAGGTAAGGCCTTTCTGAAAAGGTGACATTTGAGCTTAGTCTTGAATGAACATAAGAAGTTCCCTTCACAATGACAATTCCAGGCCATGCAAAGGCCCAGAGAAAGGAAAGAGCTAGTATGACTGAAAGGGAGCGTGTTCTAAGCCTAGTGAGCAGGGAACAATGCGGTAGGAAATGGGGTCAGAGCAGGTACACAGGGTCCAGATAGTACCGAGCCTTTTAAACCATGTCCAGGGGTTTGGATTTTATTCTAAAAGGAGTAGGAAGCTATTGAAATGTTTTAAGCATGATCTGAATCACATTTTTAACAAGATATTTGTTACTTTGTGAAAAAGGGTGAAAGGAGAGCAAGAATGTAAGTAGAACAGTTAAGATGCACTTACTCTAGTCCAGGTGAGTGCTGATGGTTACTTCAAGTGTAATTGATTTACTTGTCACAGGGCAAGAAAATGTGCAGAGCCAATAAAATTCAAATCTCTTCTGATTCTTTTCTGCTTGGCATGCT
>PVKH010042713.1:0-10794 GCA_004027955.1 Chaetophractus vellerosus | reverse complement strand
GCACGGCGGCCTGCCTGCTCACGGAGGCTTGCCCTGCCCGCAGCGGCTTGCCTTCTCAAGGCGGTCTGCCTGCTTAAGGAGGCCCCGGGAACCGAACCCAGGGCCTCCTATGTGGTAAACTGGCGCCCTACCAATTGAGCTACAGCCGGCCCCCTGGGGAGACATTCTTGATGCTTCTTTTTAGCTTACACCACACATCTTATATATCAGCAAATCCTGTAGCTCTGTCTTCAAAATATACCCTGAATTTGACCCCTCTCCTCCATCTCTACTCTTAACACCTACATCTATACTATGGTCATCTCTCACTTGGATTTCTGCAATAGCCTCCTAACTGGCTTCTTTGTGTCTACTCTTGCCCTGCTACAACCCATTGTCTACACAGACGCCTGAGTGAATTTTTTTAAAAGATTTATTTTATTTATTTCTCCCCCTACCTCGTTGTTTGCACTCGCTCTCTGCTCTCTGTGTACTCATCTTATTTTTTATGAGGCACTGGGAACTGAACTCGGGACCTCCTATGTGGGAGGGAGGCGCCCAATGCCTTGAGGTACCTCTACTCCCTGCTTGTTGAGTCTCTCATTGTATTTCCTTGTTGTGTTTCTTCGTTGTATCATCTCATTGTGCCATCTCATTGTGTCAGCTCACTGTCTTGCTTGTCTTCTTTAGGAGGCACTGGGAACCAAACCCGTGACCTCCCATGTGGTAGGCAGGTGCCCAACTGCTTGAGCCACATTTGCTTCCTCTAAGTGATTCTTTTAAAACAAAAGTCAGAGACTACACACCCTGCTCAGCTTCCCTTAGTGGCTCCTGTTTCATTTGGGATTTGCTCCTTCACTGCAGACAGGATTCTGCTCACTTGTCTCCTCCTCAGAGAAGCCTCCCTGACATCCCCTACAGAACAGCATCCTCTACCCTTCTCTGCCCTCTAACTAGACTTTATATGTAATTATAGTACTTATTGCTTAAACTTACACATTTATTTGTTTATTTCATTAACTTTTGCTTCCCCCTACTAGAATGCGTGCTCCATGAGGCCAGGGACCTTGTCTGTTCTGTTTGTGGCTGAACTTTCAGCACTAGAACAGGGTCTGGCACATGATACTATTTAATATTTCTTAAATGAATGCTATTCAAAGTCCTATCTTTGCTACTTAGTTATCTAACCTTGGACAAGTTTCTTAATGTCTCTGAATCATAACTTCCTCAACTATAAATTTTCTTTACATTTTACATTGTATTTAGCCTCTCACAATTCCATGAGCTTGGTCAGTCAGATATTACCCTCATTTGACACATGAGGAAGCTGCAGCTCCGAAAAGCTGAGTAACTTGCCACAGGATTCACAGCTTTCTACTCAATAGAGCCAGGATTGAAACCAAGATCTGTATAACTTTAAAGCCATGCACAGCAGCAGCGGTTCTTAGACTTCAGTCCCAGACCTATGCTGGGCCATCGTGGAATAAGAAAAGTAAGGAGAATGCAGTGATTTTTATTCTGAGATTATGCCCTTTGTACTACTTTTTGTTTTTTTTTCCTTCCTACTGTTTTTCCTAAGTTGTCCTTTTACTTCTGAAATAGTGGTGATATTTTAGTGTCCTAGGTGGTGTAAAGCAGATGCTATGAAATGGGTTGGCTTAAACAATGGAATTTTATTAGCTTACAGTTTCAGGCCTAGAAATGCCCAAATCAAGGCATCATCAAGGTGATGCTTTCTTCCTGAATACCAGCTGCTGGCAGTCCTTGGCTCCTCTGCCACATGGCAAGGCACATGGTGGCATCTGCTGGTCTCTCCCTTCTCTTCCAGGTTTTGTTGATTTCAGTTTCTTGCTTCCCGGCTTTCTTCTCTCTCTCTCTCTCTCTCTCTCTCTCTCTCTCTCTCTCTCTCTCTCTCTCTCTTTCTCCTTTTCATTCAATTTTTAAAGGACTCCATTAATGGATTAAGATTCATCCTGAATGAAGTGGGTCACACCTTACCTGAAGTAGCCTCATCACAATATCCTATTTACAATGGGTTTACACTCACAGAAATAGATTAGCTTTAACAACATGTTTTTCTGGGGGCACATACAGCTCCAAACTACTACAGGTGAGAATAGAAGGTAGTTGTTATTTTTTCTATTTTTTTAATGTCCCTCATTTTATTGGCAAGATCAAAAGCTGGCAATCCTGTTGTTGTATAAATGTTTGGTTTGAAATGTTTCTGTCCGTGGAATGTAAAAATTTGGGAATAACTGCTCTAATCCTACTCCCCTCGTGAAACAAAGTATAGAAAATTCTTCACATATGACCACATTTGGTGGTGGAATGAAGAAAGCTTTTATCACAATCAACTGAAAAGGCCTCTGCTCATATATAAAATTTCTGTGCTCATTTAATTAATTAATCTGGGACAATCCCATTCAACATATTTATATAACTGAATTTAACATTAGTTATTCACTTAGACTTTTCCTTGGTCTTGCCCCCCTCTTTTATCCATTAAGTTTGAATTAGGGAAGCAGCTGTGGCTCAATTGGTTGGGCCCCTGTTTACCATATGGGAGGCCCCAGGTTCGATTTCTGGGGCCTCCTGGTGAAGGCAAGCTGGCCTGTGCGGCACGGTGAGCTGACAGCCTGTGCAGCACAGTGAGTTGGCGCAACAAGATGACGCAACAAAGGGAGACAAGCAGACAAAGAAAAACGCAAAAGCAAATGGAGGGAAGCAGCTGTGGCTCAATTGGTTGGGCTCTGGTTTACCACATGGGAGGCCCCGGGTTCGGTCCCCGGGGCCTCTTGGAGAAGACAAGCCGCCGCGTGGTAAGCTGACTCAGCGGGATGATGCAACAGGGGGAGACAAGCAGACACAGAAAAACGCAAAGCAAATGAACACAGCAAGCACAAGCAGCACGGGGGGATATATAAATAAATAAATTAAAAAGTCTTAAAAAAAAAAAGCAAATGGACACAGTGAGCACAAGCAGCAAGGGGGGAATAAAGAAATAAATAAATAATAAATTTTTAAAAGTTTGAATTAATGAGGATTTCCCATTTTTCAGTAAAATTCTTGACTTGCTTTTGACTTGATCCATTTTCTTTGGGGATCATGACCTGTGAGTTTGTGCAAATATCTGAGGATTAAATGAGATCACCTCTGTTAAGAGTCGAGAACATCACAAGATCTCTCAATTAATGTTAGTTCCCTTCAAAGAAAGAGGAAAAGATTTATGCATCCAGGAGAGAAATGGCTTTAAGACTAAAAGAGATTTAGAGCAACTAGATGACTTGGCAAGATTGGCCAGCCCAGAGAGTGTTAATGAACTTTAACCTTTTGCTGAGTGTTCAATTGTCTATAAGGCAGTTTATAGAAATGGCCGACTACCTTAATAAATTCATGTTCATGAATAAGTTTGTGCATATTTGTATACACACACATATATGTATTTATATACATGGCATATATGAATAAATGATAAATATCGCTAACACAAATTTTATTGATATGCACATGTGCACCCTCTTCAGTTTCTCAGAAGCCCAGGAAAAAAAAAGCCTTAAATGTACAGATAAGAGTTTGCTTTCTTTGATTTGCCATGCCCTAGATGGCAAATCAAAGAAATTTATGCCCACCAATTTGTCCTATCCTGGCAAATCTTAGGAAAGACATATTTCAACTCATCTTTTTGCCAACATTATCTCAGACTCCAAGTCAGTGAAGGAGAAATGCTTTTATTTCATGAATATTTATGGGGAGGCCTATGTCCTGGTTACTGTATTATTATGTTGAATGCCATAAGAACAATGCCATTGAGGTCAGATTCTCTGTCCTCTATGGGGCTCTTAGTCTAAATACATGGGATGGAAAAAAGACTAACTTCAGAGTTTAGGAATACTAGGGAATAAACATTCCTTTTTCATGAACTTCTTTAATGCAACAAAGGTTGAAGTACAAAATGTCACACTTTAGAGTCTGACAGTCCTGGTTCACTCAAACTGACCTTTAAAATTAGCTTAACTTCACTGAATTGACCTTCAGTTCTTCATCTGTAAAATGGGGGTAATGGTACCTGTTTTGTATAATTGTGTTATTATGAAATTAAAAATGTAAAGAATCTTGTTTTCTGCCTTGCACCAAAAAGACAGCAGAGTAAATGTCAATTCATTTCCTAAAAACACTTGTAGTGTTGTGAATGAGAACTTACATCACTCATGCCAACTCTTGTTTCTCACTGGAATATATTTATGTGTTTTTCCTCCTAGACCAGTGGTCTTGAAATTTTGGTTGCTGACATCATCATTTTAAAAAGTTTTGAGCACAAACCTTCATTGTCAGGATATTTATGTATTTATAGCTTATAGAATATACAACCATAATACTATGGCACACAATCTGTGCATTGTAAAACCCATGCCAAAATAGAAATTTAAAGGATGAGATGAAGAATTAATATAAAGAGGTCTATCATTTTGCATAACTCTTGAGTGCATATATCCACTTTAGAGACTGCTGAAAGCTCCTAGAAAGAAAAGACTTTATCTCTTCTATTCATAGAGCACAGACCAAATACCAGTGCAACGTCTATGGAATTGAAGAGGGAACACTGGGACATTAGGAAAAAACAAAATCTGGGTGGCCCGCTAATGCCACTACCTATCCAAACCAGTTTTTATTTTTAATTTTAACATATATTTTAATTGTAATAAAAGTTTAATATAGTAGACATATTAAGCAACCAAAATGTAATTGCCTCCCTCCCCAAAGGTCAATAGCAAGCAGAAAGTTAATGTTCTTTTTTGGGGGGGGGCTAGTAGAAATAATAACCTTTTGCTAAGCACATATAAGGGGGCAGGTATATGCTAATCACTTTACATGGACTTTCTTATTTGGTCCTTACAATAATCAGGGTACCATATTGTTCCTCTCTTGAGGGTATCAAATATATTTTATTCTGTTGGGAGTCTGCAAACCTTGGACTACAGATGAAATCTGGCTCACCGTCTGTTTTTGTATGGTCCGTGGGCCAAGAATAGTTTTCACATTTTATTTGGTTAAAATCAAAAGAAGAATATTTTGCAACACATGAAAATTATATGAAATTCAAACTTCTGTGCCCATAAATACAGTTTTATTGGAATATAGCCATGCCCACTCATTTATGTATTACCTATGGCTGCTTTTGTGCTACAATAGCAGATATGAATAATTGCAATAGAGACTGTATGACCCATAAAGCCTAAAACATTCAGTAGCTGGCCTTTTACCAAAAAAAGGTTTGTCTACCCTCAGTCTATGTGAATAGAGCCCCCTGGAATTGTGCAGGTCACAGCCTGCATGGTGGTAAATCATGGTCCCGATAATAATCCTATGAGGAAATGGAGGTTCAGAGGGGTAATTTGTCCACACAATTAGGAAATAGCAGAATCAGAGGTTTTAGGATCAGTTTTCAAGGCTGGACCATTCTCTTGATCTTGCCTAGAGTTCAGGGCCCTTTTTTTCTTGATATTCTCTTCTGGCTATGTGACTTATCTAGCACCCCCAATATAATTTCCCCACTACCTCCACTATCTTCTTTGTGCTCTCATGCCTAGATTTTAATAATGCTATAGTCAAAGGATAGGGATGGTTGGAGAATGGGGTCAGTGGAACAAAAGCCCAATTCACTCATTCACACCACCTTTCATTCCACCTCCTTGAGTCTCTCAAATACACACTTGGCCTCTGAGTATGAGGCTCTGCAATCTCTGACTGAGTTGAAAGTGATGAAAAGGACGTGTGACGGAACGCTGGAAACCTCATTACTGGCTCTTTGCCTACAGAAACTCAGCCGGTTTATCTTCTCTCCCAAGGTACTTCAAACTTATACTGGCTCAGCTGGTTCTTTCCAGGTGCTTATAACAAGCTGAGATCAGAAGCCGATAGTTGAGACTCTGCATATGCTTTTCTATCCTGCAATACATGCCCCTTTTTCCTAACCCTCATTGTAGTATACCCTCCTGGGGTATCAGTCACTCCTAGGTTGTAATCGGGATACTGTAAACTGAAAATTACAATCATTTCTTCCTGAACAGTATTCTGGAGGCCCAGGTACATTAACATAATTTCCGTGGCTGCCCTATTACAGCCAGAATTTCACTTCTTAGCAAGAACTAACAATGGCAGGGCATCAACTATGTAAGTTTGTGGGAGCAGCTTTCACATATGTTAATCCCATTTAATCCTCACAGAAAACAGGGATTCATTGTTCCCATTTTGCAAATGAAGACACTGAGACTCAAAGAGGAATTGAGTAGTCTATACTTTGCATGCACCTGGTAAGTGGTAGGCATGAGTGTCAAACCTTGACCTCTCTGACTCCAAGTACCTATCCTTTCAGTAAGGAGCATGCCATGAAGTCACTTTGCCACAATGATATTCCTTAAAAAGCATGCGAACACCCTTCTCCACCCGTCCCAAAATAGCATGATTATTCCTTATAATTGGGAGTCAGTACAATATTATAGAATCACTAATGAGCAGATTTGCTTAGTAGCAAATCATTTAAACATGATCCTCTGCAAAATCATCTGGAAAACAGGAATAATAACATGCCTATTTAGAGTGTTGTTGTGAAGAGAACATAAAAGAATACAGGTATTCCATTTATATGAAATATACATAATGGGCAAATCCATAAGAGAAATTAAATTGATGGTTGCTTTGGGTTGGTGGGGAGATAGGGGGTTGGGAGAAAATGGGGAGGGACTGCTAATGGATACAGGCTTTCTTTTTGGCGTGATGAAGATGTTCTAAAATTGATAGTGGTGATGGCAGCACAACTCTGTGAATATATCAAAACCCATTGAATTATACACTTTGAATGGGTGAAATATGTGATATGGGATTTATAGCTCAATAAAGCTGTTATTCAAAAAAGAAAAAAAGTAGGTAAAGTGCTTAGCCCAGTGCCTGGCACGGAGCACGGGCTTTCTCAATATCAGCTTTTGTCATTTTTGTTTTGAGGCAGAGACAGGCTAGTTCACCCAACCCATTTCCCCTTCTCCCAGAGCACAAAACTGGATTCCTCCCTGGAAGTTAGGTGCTGCCATGTGTCTGAGTTCAGGCCAAGTGAATGTGAGTTTAAGCCAATGGAAAGGAATGAGCTTGCCCATAAAAACATTCCCTTCACAGCCCTTCACGCTCTTCCCTTCCCACCAGCTTGCTGCAAATGAATCCTCTGGTCCTTGAAGCCACATGTTGAAGAGGGCGGAACCACAGCATGGAAAGAATGGAAGTCCCCGAATCACTGCCCAGAGGAGAGGTGCCCACTGGCGTGCAAAATCAGCTTTGGGCTTCGTGAGAAAAAATAAACTTCAAATGTGTTTAAATCATTATTAATTTTGGCATTTGACTGTAACATCAGCTAGAATTACCTCAACTAATGCATTATCGTTATAGTTGTTAACTCTTCCGAACTGAGGAGAAACCTCAGCCCTTGTCTCAAGACTGAAATGGAAAGACTGAGCACTGGCTGACCGTGCCGGGTCTGGGGACCCAAGTGCATCCAGGAAAGGCTGCCTGACAAGTCTGACCATTGTTTTAGTGCTGTCAAGTAGTCACTGGACAGTCTGGAGAGGGCGCACGGCTTCTAATTAGCTCCCCCATCTTGGGGAAGCTGGGTCCTTGTCTTGCCCTCCAGTGCCTTCTGGGAGAGCCAAATGAACAGCAGGCAACATGCAATCCAGCCTTGAGCAGAGAGAAGAGGAGCATAAGCTCAGACAGTTCTGTGCCTCTCTCCTGCTCTTCTTCCCGGAAGACACCAAACCCTGTCTTCTTCTCCCCGGATAAAAAGGAAACAATACAAAGCAAAGATGTGGCCTGATCCGTACTTGCTCAGTGCTTTCAAAAGCAAGATCCTTTAGTCTCTAAATGTGGAAGGCAGGGAGAGCTATTAGCTCTCCTGGTGAATTGATGCCAAAATATTTGATTGTTATTTCTCTCCTTCAGAGGATTCGCTGTCAAAAGGAAAAGCTCTGAGTCATGCTTTAGGAGGGTGAACGGAGGATATTCGACCACAACCAAAAGGTGACGAGACTGAGTCCCTTCCTCATGCAAGTCTGCCAGATGGGACCAGCAATGCTTTCCCTCCCTTTCTCACAGGGGGTGCCCATTGGTCATGGAATGTGGAGGTACATTCCGATCTTATAAAAATAGCTAATGGTTCTGGGTACTTACTGTGAAGCCATTTTACATAGCTCATTTAATCTTCTCAATGAGCTTATTACATAAGTACTATTATTAGCCCTGCTTAAGAGATAAGGAAACTGAGGTTCAGAGGTTCAATAGAGCAGTGTCCGCACAACCATGCGGGTGGTAGCAGCAGAGCTGAGACCTAACTCTGACCTGACGGATGCCCAAAGCCCCCATTTCTAACCAGCAGAGCCTTCGTGCCTCTGAACCTATGAAATGCACTGTCAAGGTGAATGGCTCTTCTGCTGGAGAATTCAGGACGCCCAAGCCCAAATGTCATCGCACAGGCAGTTTGTCCTGTATGGCTGCCTGTGTTCAGACTCGAGAGAACAAACAGGAAGAGGGACAGACAAAAGCCATCATCCTGGGCCCCAGAGACTAGCTTGTCTGAACATGACTCAGAAAGTCATTCACCAACTCAGTCCTCACAGATTTTGAATATCAGATCATTGCAGGTAGAAATGTGACCCTCCAGATAGAAAGCACATCTTCTTGCTGAAAATAGCTTCCCTTCCCCAGCAGAGTCATAAAGAAAGACAAAAGCATCTGAGTTACTCTCTGCTTCCGGTTTATCAGATGGTTTCCTTTTCCCTTCCACCTCACAGTCCCATTGCTTTCCTGGTTTCTTCTTTGTATGCTCTATTTAAACCAGATGGAGTGGTAGCATTTTAAGGTACGTTGGAAGCCCAGGAGACTCACATCATAAATGAACAAATGGGCAATTCTGCAATTGGTAAGTTAGGCAGGAAGGGGTTTAGCAATTGAGCTGGCAAAGTAGCTGAAAATCTACTCCAGCTTAAAGACGTGAATCTCTCCACTCAACAGATACCAGCCCTGACTTCTCACACTACGCCAGGGCAGTGAAGCCAAGCAGTGGGGAGGCAGTTACCCAAAAGGCCCTACAGCCAGTGACCCTCTGGCCACTGCATCACCAATGTGCTGACACATTAGCCATCTCATGGTTGCTGTGAAAGATTTGTTCCTCATCTCGAAAGGCAAGGCATTTTCAAGCGATGGTTTTCCTTTCAATATTTTCCCCTTGCTTTGAGTCTTACATAATTCAACTTATCATCCCATGTGAGGCTTAATTTAAAGGAAACCATAAGCTGAGTTAATTCTCTATAAAGGATTATGGAAGTTATATATTTATTCCAGAGAGTCTGCAGCGATGTAAAAGTGTGCCCATTATATGCCTGACCTACTGCTAGGTTCTGGGAATACAAACATGAATAAAGCCCAGCCACTGCACTTAAGGAGTTCTTGACCTCCTAGGAGAGAGCTATATTTAAAAAATCAAAGTGAAAAGGAGTGCTTAGGAGTGTTAAGATAGAAGGAACTTCATATGGTGTTGAGTGATTGATCTAATAAGGGAGGGAGTCTGTGTGGGGAGGGGCAGAGGCCAGAGATTGGGGTTCAGTAAAGCAAGCCCCCAAAAGAATGAGCAGCTGTCCACCAAGGAGACGAGGTTGAGGTGATGGTCTAGGCCGAAGGAGTGGAAAGAATAGGGGTGGGGCACAGAGATATGAAACAGCCTAAAGGTTATGGTCACTGTCGACACCTCAGCTCCATTGAGGAAGAGGTTCCAAGGGAGAAGAGAGAGGGGCTGGCCTGAGAGTCAAGGGCAGATCATTCGCTGCCCAAGGGTCATGTGAAGGTGTGGGTTCTACCCTGTATGTGGTGAGAGCTTCGGAAAGACTTTAAACAACAGAGGGAACACGAGCCAATTTGTACTTTAGAAGATCACCTTGGCAACCATGAGGAGGATGGACTGGAGGTGTTGAGACTGGCAGCGGAGAGAACAGTGAGGAGGTGACTGTTGCAGTCCAGGTGGAAGGGATAAGGGCCTGATCGTGGGCAGCAGCAATGGGAATGTAAAGAAAGAGAATTAGGACAGATGTTAAGAAGGTAGAACTCGGGGCTGGGGATAGTGGAGTCTGGGTTCTAGTCCCAGCTTCAGTGCAATCTCTCCAGGTGACCCTAAGTCCTTTCTCTTCTGGACCCCACTTCCCACCTTGTCAGGTGACAGGTGGCATTTCCTGATTGTAGGAGAAGGTACTTTAGTCATATATTTGGTTATTATTCATTCAATCAATCAGTCAGCAAGGGAAAGCACTCATTTCTTTTGGGTTCTTACCATAAAAAAGCAAAAGATAATACAAAGAACCCTATCAAGGGAACAACGAGATTTTAGGGCCATTGCTGATTGTGCATTAGGTGTAAAATGTGCATCAGGATGTAGCAAGGATATTGTGGAACCAGAAATGACCAATATGTTGTCTCTGCCCTCTAGGAAGAAAATGAGGCAGGCTGTGATGAATTCAATTCAACAAATACTGAGTATCTATGTGCAAGTATTGTGTCTGCCACAGTGAAGAGACAGAGAGGAGTAAGATACAGTTCCTGAAATGAAGGCACTCACAGTCACAAATGGAAGAACTGATCGTGCTATTAAAGAGTTGCAAAGAATTGTGGAAGCCCAGAGATAAGAGAATTTGTACCAAGTCAAAAATCCATCTTTGAGGGGAACCAGCTGTGGCTCAATTGGTGGGGCTCTGGTTTGCCACATGGGGGGCCCCAGGTTCGGTTCCC
>PVKH010042712.1:0-10794 GCA_004027955.1 Chaetophractus vellerosus | reverse complement strand
AAAAGCCGCCACGGGCAGGGCAGGTCGCCTGCAAATCGAGCACAGCCAGCCACCCGCGAACTGAAAAAGCCGGCCGTGATGGAAGCAGAAGCCGCCCACAAGCGGGGAAAGCCGCGCCTGCGCAGTGACCAAGTCTCGGTGCGTCGCCGCAACGGGGGGGAAGGGGAGATATGTAATAAAATAAATAAATCTTTAAAAATAAAAAAATAAAATAAAAAATAAAAGACAAATTTCCAGATTGTGAAAAAATCCACCAAGTGCCCAATGGGTGAAATTACCACAAGGCACATCATTGTGAAATCAAAAATTTTTCTAGAAGGAAGAAATGTCACATAGATTAGGAATCAGAATGGTTTCAGATTCCTCAACAGAGGTGATGGAAGAAACACAACAACGGAGCAGTGCTTTCAATATTCTAAGGAGAAATCAACCTCTGACTTCTGATTTCAGTAAATCATCAAGGTAGAATAGAAACATTTTCAGACATGAAAGTCTCAAAAGCGTACCTCTCACTCAAACATTTCTTCAAAAGTTTACTATATATTGTGTTTCACCAAAATGAGAGAGTAAACCTTCGAGAGAAGAAAAATAGGAGTCCATCCTTAGAAAGAAAAAGTGAATGAATCCACAGGATTATGGTGGTGGAGAAGCTTTGAAGCAGATTGGAGAGAATGATGGATGATGGATGACTGTTATTGTAATGACCTAAGGGGAAAAATTGAACTGAGAGAGATACCGATATACTTGGTAGATTTGAGGGTTTAGTTTTAAGGTTCTTTTGGAATAAATTAGTGATTCATAGAAAACAAAGCAAATTTAAAAATGACTTAAGTATTGTCTTTAGGGAAAAAAATACAAGAAAAATTTTTAGCATAGTAAAGTTCATGGTTCAGGTGTGAATGATATTTAAATGGTCATAGTCATTTAAACATTGAATATTGATTTAACAAATAATGGTGATAGAGCTATAATGGGAAAGTAGCTAAAGCGTCATCTTCCATACCAGGGGGCCACCTGTTTTAATAAATAAATTATTGAAACACAGCCATGCTCATTCATTTGCATGTTGTCTACAGCCATTTTTGCACTAAAATTGGCAGAGTTGAGTAGCAGCAGAGACCATATGACCCACAAAGTTTAAAGTCTTTATTATCTAACCTTTCATGAAAAAAAATTGCCAATTCTTGTTCCATAGGAAGAAGCCAATAGAATAATGTCTAAAATAGAAAAAAAAATCTATTAGTATAAACATGTTATTTAGAAATACGAGAGAAAGTTGCCAAAGTTATTACAGGTAAGGATCAAAATGATTGCTTCTGAGAAGAATCAGGAATGGGGAGGAGTAGAATCAGGGGGCTATTAATTTTTTGTTTTAAGGTTTATTATTATTGAATTCTTAAGCTAAGTAATTGTATCACTTTGAAAAAATATGAATGAAGAATACTGAGAAATTTGATTGAACTAGGAGAACAGAATAAACAGAAAAGAAAAAAAATGAGCTCACAGGGCTCTCCTAAAGAACACTGTAGGAGAACAGTCAAATCACAAATGCCTGGGACAAAAGTTTAGTGGCTGTGGGACATAAATACAGTGCCCTGGACTGTGAAGAAACAGTCTACTAGGAAAAGGGAAACATTCAGATTCTTGTGAACAGGCCATATGTGCATGCCCAAGACAAGAGACATGGGCAGAAAGGGTCAGGGAGGCGTTTGTGCCTTGGCCTGCAGCAGTTCTCTAAATTCATTGTGTGGATAATTTCTTAAGGAGAGCACTTTCACAGGCCAGTCTGCAGACTGGGGAAGGTGTTTTTTGTTTTGTTTTGTTTTGTTTTTTCCTCTGTCCCTCCCTAACATTAGCTGGATACCAACTTAAGAAACAGACACCTCAGAGTCTTAATTCTAGTGATAACATGTTAAAATATCAAAATGTCCAGGTGTCAGCGAAGTATTACAAAATATACAAAGAAACAGGAAGCATTGGCCTAGGCAAAGGAGGAGATTAAAGGATTAGAAACCATCAATGAGGAGGATCAGATTTGGGTCATTTCAGACAATGTTTTGTAAAAAGTAGTCCTAAATATGTTCAAAGAACTAGAACAAAATATGGATACGTATTAAAAGAAATCAAGAAAATGATGAATGAACACCAAGAGAATATCAGCAGAGAAATTGAAATTATGAAAAGGAACCAAACAGAACTGAAGACCACAGTAACAAATTAAAAATTCCCTAGAGGGGTTGGAGCTGGCAGAAGAATTAAGTAAATGAATTTGGAGGTAATATAATTGAAATCATCCAGTTGGAGCAGAAAGAGGATAGAATGAAGAAAAGTGAACAGAGCCTGAGGAACCTGTGGGACACCATCAAATAAGGGACAGAGAATATTCAAGGAAATATTGGCTGAAAACTTCCCAATGTAATGACATGAATATACATATCTAAGATGCTCATACAACTCACAAACAGGATACACCCAAATAGATCCACACCACACCATGTTATAATAAAAATGTCGAGTACCAAAGAAAAAGAGAATTCTGAAAGCTGCATGAGAGAGCAGCTAGTCTCATACAAGGGAGCCTCAATAAGATTAAGTGCCAGTTTTTCATTGGAAACTATGGAGACAAGAAGGCAGTGGAAAGATGTATTTAAAAGTGCTGAAAGTGAAAAACTGCCAACCAAGAATTCTATATCTGGCAAATTTATTTTTAAAAATGAGGGAGGGATTAAGATATTCCCAGATAAACAAAATCTGAGGGAGTTCTTCACCACTAGACCAGCCTTACAAGAGATGCTAAAGGGAGTTCTTCTGGACGAAAGCAAAGGACTCTAAAACAATAGATAGAAGTCACATGAAGAAATAAATATCTCTGGTAAAGGTAATAATATGGGTAAATATAAATACCAGTGCTATTGTATTTTTGGTTTGTAAACTCACTTTTTACTTCCTAATGCATCTAAAATGTAAATGCATAAAAAGTATGATAAATCAGTGGTTTTTTACTTAAAATGTGTGAGTATATAATTGCTGACAGGAGCTACATTGGGGGAACAGACTGGTGCTGGTATAGGAACATAGTTTGTGTATACTATTGAAGTTAAGCTGGTATCAGACCAAATGAGATTGTTATAGATTTAGGATGTTGAATTTAAGCCCCGTGATAACCACAAAGAAATGGAAAACTATGCAGAGAAAGAAATGAGAAGGGATTCAAAAGGGTTCACTACAAAAATGGGCAAAGGACTTGAATAGTCATTTCTTTAAAGAAGATAAACAAATAACCAGTAAGTATGTGAAAAAATACTCAGTATCATTAACCATTAGGGAAATGTAAATCAAAACCACAATGAGATACTATCTTATATTGACTAGAATGGCTGTTTATATATGTATACACACATAACAGAGAGTAACAAGTGCCAACTAGGTGCAGAGAAATGGGAACCTTGGTACATTGTTGTTGGGAATGTATAATGGTACAGCCGCTGTGGAAAACAGTTTGGTGGTTCCTCAGAAAGTTAAACATGCTCATCCATTTGCCATAAGGTGATGTAGTTTTCCTTACAAGTTAATTATTGATATTCCTAAGGTGCTCCCCTAAGAAAAATCTTACATTTTTTTTTAGAGAAGAAAATATTTTTTTATGAAAGTATCTATAATTTAGAGTCAGACATCAGAGTGTTTTACCTGCATTAAGGAACTTTGTGATTGTTTCTAGAAACAGGAAATATTCCTAACTGGTTTACTGACTGTCAAAAATAAAACTGAAAAATCTCCTTACATGAAGAAAATTAAAATAGTGCCAGTGATTTTTATTTTAAATAATTTAGACTACTTATAGGGACATGAAAAAAAATGAAGTATAGACTATAAACTTTGTATCAATGTTAAATTTCTTGGACTTGATAACTGAGGTAAGGTGTTTGGTTACATAAGTGAATAGCCTTGTTCTTAGGAAATGTACATGGAAATTTTAAATGTTCAAGGAGCATGATGTGTACAACCCACTCTGAAATTCAAGAAAGATGGATAGATAAAATGATATGGCAAATGTGACAAAACATTAAAAATTGGTGGCTTTGGGTATCTAGGTGGGGGGTATTTAGTAGTTCTCTGTATGGGTTTGTATTATTTTTGCAACTGTCTTGTAAGTTTGGAAATATTTCAAAGTGAAACGTTTTTTTAAAAAGGATGTTACGAAGAAGTTAGAATAAGGTCTGGAAAATGCCCATTGGATTGGGCAACTAGGAATTCATTGCTAAGAGCAGCTTTAGGGATGTGATAATGGGACGAAGTGAAATTTCAGGTGTGTATGACAGATGTTAGTGTTATTTTAGGATAGAGTTGAACATACTTCGAGAGAAGTCCTATAGAAAGGGAGAGGTTTAGTGATACCAAAAGGAGAGGAAACAATTCATTAAACAAGTGTTTATTGGACACCTGCTATATTACCCAGTGCTCTTCTACACTCAGATTGTATGATGTGACCAAAACTAAGCTTACATTTTAGTTTTGGGGAGGGAGGGTTTGGCACAGGTCAAGAATATCTGTCCAGAGTCTTGGTAAGAGGAGGTTGGCTAGGGGCTTAAGGATGTGGGCATTCCCCCAGATCTCTCTGCCTTCTTGATAAGCTCTTCCCAAATGAGTTGTTATTTTCCTGTCCTGTTCCTTCTGCTTTCTTAAATCTCCATGCTCTAACAATGTGGGATTCCCATACAGTTATGCCTGCTATTTTGTAGTGGCTCGTAGGAACCAACCACAAGGGGATTGATGGTGGGCATAAATAGGTCATAAAAATACATGTTCATTGTGGAAAATTTGAGGTGTATCTGATTTTTAAAATGTATTTATTTTTGAATATCTTTACATTAATTTTTTTAAACTATATTTACTTTTTATCCATTTTAACCCCCCCCCTCCCATTTTTGCTGTTTTTGTGTTCATTCGTTGGGCAATTCTCTGTGTCTGTTTCTTGCTCTCTCCTCTCATCCTTCTCCTCCTGCTTTCACCTGGATGCGATCCTGGGAACCTCCGATGTGGGAGAGAGACGTTTTGCCACCTGCGCCACCTCAGTTCCTAGTGTCTCATATTGGCTCTCCCCTGCGTCTCTCTCCTGTTACATCATCATCTTGCTGCTGGGTTCGGCCGGGCCCAGGGGCTCACCTGCTCGCGGGGCCTGATGGCGCACCCGCGCACCTTCTATGTTTTTCTTTATTTTACCGGGAGGTCCCAGGAATCGAACCCAGGTCCCTCCACATGGGAAATGGACACCCAACCATTTGAGCCACATCCATCCCCTGCTGTATCTCTTAAGGTTGACCAGAGATACCTAGAGTTAAAGTCATTTCCCATCAGGATGGTCATATAATAAATCAGGCTTGGTTTATCACCAGCATTCTAAAAACAGACCCAGGGAGAAAAACTAGGCTTGGGGACACATGCATGGTTTCTAATATAGCGAATGTTTAGCCTACCCTGGTTATCACAAAATCAGGACAGTGAGAATATTCGCATGTGTCTGATTTTTTAGAAGCTGCTCTCCATGTACTCTTTGTCCCAAAATACTTGTTAAGAGTTGGAAGGGGATGGAGAATTTGTAAACGGCTGAGATCTCCCTCTCATTGCCCTTGGTTTTGTCTTCTGTGAATATAGTGGGCCGTGGTGGGAGTCTGCTGTGTGTGCACTTGCCTGTGTTTGTAAACACACACACTCCTTTAAAGAAATAGTCCTGTCAGACTTAGCAGGGATGGTTAGGATGGGAAAGTTCTCAAGCTAAAGTAAATTTAAATGATTTCTGTAAATAGTAAAATATTGCATACCTGATGTTTTATTATTTTTAAGTGTCCATAACACAGCAGGAGGAACTTGGAAATGGCACAAATGAGAATTTTGGAACTGGAGAGAGGTTTAGTAATTAAAATAACTTTCAAAATGTTCTCATTGAGACCTGGCATCCAGTCCTCTTCCTAGAAGCATCATTAAGTGGGTGAAGGTAAGAAGGAATGGGAAATTGTGTTGTTTTTGCTTTTTACATTATTAGCAGCTTATCTTTTTGTGAAGGTAATTAAAAGCTGCTTAATATCAAGCATTGACAGGCTGTGAAGAGAGCAGGAGTCCTACCAATTTTCTTATGATTCAGAAGTTATGCATGTTTTTTTGCCTCTGTTGACAAACTCCCTGATTTGCCCACATATTTCACATATTGCAGAATACATTTGTGTTATGTTTCTAAAGAAGTTGTGGGACCCTGAAATTACTGTTTGATTTGTTCTTTATTGAGCCAGAAGGATCTAATCATAACTGTTGAGTGATGGCAACACAGCAGCAGAGGTTGTTAAACCAATTCTAGAGTGGTACGGGAGTATGTGCTTTAGGGTAGATCTATTCATCTGTTTGTGCTATGTAAAATGTAGCTTTACAAAAATGATTGTGTATTTTTATTTTTTATTTTTGTAATATGTGCCATAAAAGAGATTAAAAAAAAAAAAGTAGGGGTAATGCAAGAGAATTTACTTTGTAAATTATGGGATGCTGTTTGGGGAAGTGACAGTCAAAAAATGTTTATTGAATACCTATGATGGCTCTTGCCTCATAGGATGGCAGCATAGCATGCTGGTGTGTGGAGATGCATCCAGGTATTGTATGAGATTTGCAGTAATAACATGAGGTTTGTCAGAGATAGCTTTTAGTGAGCTAGAGCAGTTATTCTTATAGTAACATCACTCTAACTGGGGATGACACTCACACACATACCACTCTCTCCTTCCCTTTCTCCCTCTCAATTTGGTGGAGTAATCTATGCAACATGAATTTCGCTGAAGATGCAGGTAGCAATGTTTTGCATGTGAACAAAGTGAGGGGAAAAGATTTGGTTTAGAGCCTTTCACCCACCTCTCTTTCTCCAAGCCTTCTCTCCCTTGAGGAGTAATCAAATTCAAGCCACACTTGTTCCAGCCCCACCTCTTCCCCATGTCTTCCCCATTCTTTCCAACCTGCACTCACCTGCCTTCTCTGTCTTCGTAGGCCTTATGATGAAACAGGCTGAGGAGTAGGGGGTCTTTGTGATCTCCATGGCCTTCTTCAGCGCCCACACTCTGCTGTGATAGGCATTTTCAGCCTCAGCCCCAAGCTTCCTCTAGTTTATTTCCCAGTTTTATTTTTCTCCTGGCTCATTTCCTTGGCATATATTCCTTAAAGTGGAATTGGCAGATAAAAGAATTGGAACAGTTTGTAGATCTAGTGGCACAATGCCCAAGTGCTCTTCAGAAAGTTTGAAACTATTAAAAGTGCCTTAGCAGTGATAAGTAGGACCTCTTTTCCCACATTCCTGGCATTGTTAGGGCCCTGCTTATTTTGCTTGTTACTTTGTGGTCCTTAATTGGAAATTACAGTTTTTTGTGCCTTTAGTGCATTGTACTTGTTTCTTTGTATATTAAAAAGTAATTTTTGTTGGCTTTGGTGAATTTTTATATGTATTTCTATATTTTTAAATGATTGATTTCATTTTGCTGGACAGAATTTTATTTGAGCATATATGTCTTATTATTGATAATATCCCTTTTTCATTAGCTGGAATTTTTTTCCCCCCAATTCTTCCTTCATTTCAAAATTTGTGGCAGTTTATGATGATTGAGAACGATGATTTTTCTGGGTGTGTGTGTGTGTGTGTGTGTGTCTGATAATTTGAAGTTGGGAGATAAAGGAGATAAACTTGTACTGATGTAATTTATGTAGAATTGACTTTGCTATAATGAAGCTGTGGAGGGAAAATTCTTTTATGTTTTAGGTGCTCTGATTCAGAGCACTTTGCATTTTCCTGGAGTTGGTGGCTTTTTTGAGGTGAATAATTGTTCTAGCAAATGCTAATCCTCACAGTGATTCTTGGAAGCATCATTTGCTAACTTAACTTTCCCTTTCCCTGATTTTACCAATTTTCAACCTTCTTCCCCATCTTGGTGTAGCACCTATGTCCATTTTCTAGCTTGTTACTTCTTTAGGCCACTGTGCTCTTTGCAAGCAGTAATATCTGTTTAGGAGGGAATCAAGGTATTTTATAGTCCTTTTTATAGAAAATGTCTCTTAACTTTTGGGAAAAAAATTAAAGTTACAGACATCAAACTGAATAAATTGTAATTGTGACCTCAGTGATTGGAGTCACAAGTTCTTATTTTTTTTCAGTTTATATCAAACATGCTGTGAACTCACTTAGAAAATGAACTCACTCTAATCTTAAAGCTCTACTCAATGCCTATATGTTGCGTTCATTTGGATATGAGAAATAATTATGAAATTTAAGGACAATTGTGTGCCTTTGAGATAGTTTTCTGTAGCTCTATGAGCTGTCCAAGAAACCAAAATAAAGCAATAATATGAGTCAGTATATACATCTGGGTTAGAACTGGAAAGCACCTTAGAGATCTTGAGAGATCACTCCATCATTTATGGATGAGGAAGGTGAGAGCTTCAGAGTTGGATGCTTTGACCTGAGGCAGTACCACTAGCCCCAGATCCTGGATATCATAGAAAGACGTCTTTTCCCCTCTCCCGAGATGCCCCAGTGCATTTCTAGACCACTAAATCTAATTGCTGGGCTTACGTTACTCTGGTGTTCAAAAGGCATTTATGAGAAAAATCTTGGTGTCATCAAGGGCATTATGGTTGGGATGGGAATGGGGGCTTAAATCCTAGGTAAATTAAAATTGGTCCTTTGAAAAATAAATACTGGAATGAAATTTATTTTGTCAAGTAATGAATGCATATGATTTAAAACATCAGAGTAAAGGAGAGCTTATAATAAAATGCAAGAGCCACTTGCTCCACTTCATACCCAACTCTTATGTTACACCTTAGAGAGAACTAATTTTAACTTTTAGCTCTCTGTCTGTATTTCTGTTTCTTGATTTTTCAATTGTAGACATTATTTAATGATTTTCTTCCAAAGTGATGAGAGTTTAGCTTATTTCTACCTCCTTTTCCCAACTCCTTACTATAGTCATGGCATTATTTTTGGTTCTTCTTTTAAAGTTATCTTTTTTTAAAAGTCACCTTTGTAACTTTAATATTGTCAGCACCTTATATAAATTGTTTTATCTACAAAGACAGTTCTTTAGACTCCATCCAGTCTGGAACAATAAATTAGGGTTTAGGATAGGGTTAGGATTAGGGTTATGCTTGGTGCTCTTAGGGTCGATGGACTAGAAGACTACTAATTGTAAATGCTCTGAAAGTAATCTCATGTTTTCCTTGTGTGTGTCAGTCAATCATGAGATGATCTAAAATGCTTTATTTAGGGTTTTACCAAAATCTTTTTTTTAAATGTTTTACAGAAATAAACATCTTCATTCAATAGATGATAATGAAAATACAGAAGAAAGAGAAGCAGGTAAGTGATCACATTTCTTTTAACTGAATGCATCTAGCATACATTGGAGCTTTTTTAATAATAGGAAATGCTAGCTGTGTTGTCTCATCTTTTAGCCTCTAGTAATATCCTGTTGCCTCTGTTTCCCGTTTTCCACCTGGTAACTTGAGAGCTTTGTTCTGAATGATGTATGTGGACTTTTCATTTTGCACAGGTCAGTTCCATATAGGCATAAATGTAATGAAAACTATGAATCAAAATATTGTTCAGAATTAGCTATGTGGGACTGAGATTTCTTTCTTCCCTAGGAACAGCGTTCCAAGTTTTATAAAAGAGAGTTGTGACCCATTCTTTGCAGTTTGTATTTTTATCATTTTGGATTTTTGGTTAAATGAAAAACATTCTTATTTATAATTATCTGGGAGGCTCCTCCTACAGGCGTCTGGAGAACTTCTTAGAAGGGTATGAACATGAGTTTTTTGGCATTTGGTTAATTTGAAGGGATAGGAATTGATGAAAACATTTGTCCCATATGACCTATCCTGCCAAAATCTCTTTCCTTAGTTGGAACCTCTCTGCTGTAGTTGGCTATGTAGTTAAAGGAACCCAGAGACTCCAAACAGTGTGGCTTACAGAGCTGGGATGAAGGGGCTGCCCCTGTCTCTTGTGAACAGTCTATCTCTGATAGGCTGGTTTTCCTTTTAGGAATTGAATGACAACTTGGTAATTGAATCCCTGCCCTTCACTGGGATCCAGGGATATTTGACTGAACCAAGGGCACCTTTCTGTACAAAAAGGTTAGGTGGGACCAGCCGCTTCTACCTTTCTCCTCTGTTTCTAGGGAGCACTAGTCAGATATGTAGTTATAAGGACTAACCTCCTGTCTGTATCCAACAGATAGGTCCTTAGGAAACCAAAACAAAACAACCTGTTGGGGGAAATAATTGACTCATCTGCTGTCAGTTCTTAACAGGAAGAGCAGTGACTAAATACTATCTATCTACTGGATTTCTTTCTTTCTAGCTTTGTGAAGAGTTATCACCTATTAGGTAAACACTACAGAGATGCAGTTCCATCTACCAGGAATTTATCCTATGGATATACTCTGACAGGTCTGCACAGCTATGTGTACAAGGGCTTTAATTGCTGCTTTATTTATAACAGCAAAAATGGAAAAGAACCTACATGTCCACCAAAGAGGGGACTATTTAAATTTATATAGCACAGCTACTTAGTAGAATATTATGCAGCTGGTAAAAAGAACACATTACTGAAGATAATGCCAAGCCTTCAAAACTATTGTCATTTATGATATGTAAAAAGGTTTATGTTTCTTAAAGTAATCTGCAGATTTAATTTTTATTTACTTTTAAACAATTTATTGAAGTATATCATTCATACATGAACATAAACTATAACTGTCAGTAAACATG
>PVKH010042711.1:0-10796 GCA_004027955.1 Chaetophractus vellerosus | reverse complement strand
AAAAAAACCCTGCTTTACTCTTACTTCTTTTGTGAAACTCACCTTAACCACTGTAGCCTACACTGAAATAATTTTTCTCTGCTTATTTGCATTGCGGCACTTCATCATCATAACAGATGTTACTTATTGAGTACATGCTATATGCTAGACACGGTGCAGCCTTGTTTCTCATTTACAATCTTCACAACAACCCTGCAAATTAAGTATGATTACCTCCTTTGATAAATAAGTTTCAGCAGCTTGCCCAAATCTCAAAGCCTATGAAGCTTCACCTGGGATATGAACTAGGTCTCCAGGAGCTGTATTCTGTCCACTGCTCCTTCCCACATAGTCTCATTCCATTATACACTTTTTTGACAAGCTCTCTATATACAGAAAATCCTGAAAAATCCACAAAAAAGCTATTGGAGTTAATAAATGAATTCAGCAAAGTGGCAGGGAACAAGATCAACACCCAAAATCAGTAGTATTTCTATTCAATGAACAATTGCAAGAAAAAATCAGGGAAAAAAAATTCCATTCAAAATACCAACAAAAAGAATCAAATTCCTAGGAATAAATCTAACCAAAGATTTAAAGGACTAGTTCACTGAAAACTATAAACATTGCTAAAAAAAAAATCAAAGAAGACCTAAGTAAATGAAATGACATTCCATGTTTATGGATTAGAAAACTAAATTATCATTAAGATTAAATACTATCCAAAGCAATTTATAGATTCAATGCAATTCCAATGAAAACTCCAACAATCATCTTTGCAGAAATGGAAAAGCCAAATATCAAAGTTATATGGAAGGGTAAGGGGCTCCAATAGCCAAAACCATCTTGAAAAACAAGAAAAGTTGACAGATACACATTCCAATCTTAAAACTTTTTACAGGACTTCCAGGAAGATGGAGAACTACAAAGACAGGGGACTCTCTTCTCTCCCAGGAAAATAGCTAGAGGAGAGGTAGAAATGACCTGGAAAAACTCCTCTATGGTTTAAGACACCAGGGGAAGGCTGGACACTGCCCAAAAGAGAGACGGACAAAGGAAAAGAATGCAATGGCAAAACTGTGAGTTAAACATTCACTATATTAGAAGCCATGCATGTGTCCCCAGACCTAGTTTTTCTCCTAGGTCTGGTTTTTAGAATGCTGGTGATAAACTAAGCCTGATTTATTATATGACCATCCTGTTTAGGAAATGACTGTAACTCTGGGTATCTTTGGTCAACCTTAAGAGATATAGCAGGGGGATGGATGTGGCTCAAATGGTTGGGTGTCCATCTCCCATATGGAGGGACCTGGGTTCGATCCCCGGGATCTCCTGGTAAAAATTTAAAAAAGGAAAATATAGAAGGTGTGAGTGCCAGGCCCCATGCGCAGGTGCACCATCAGACCCCTCGAGTGGGTGAGGCCCCCAGGCCCCACACATGGGTGCGCCATCAGGCCCCGTGAGCCACACAGCAAGATGATGACATAACAGGACAGTGACACCAGGGAGAGCCAAGACAAGACGCGCCGAAAAACCAGGAACTGAGGTGGCGCAGGCAATAGGATGCCCCTTTCCACATCGGAGGTTCCAAGGATTGAATTCCAGTGAAGACAGGTGGAGGATGAGAGAAGAAGGCAGGAAACGGACACAGAGAGTTGCCCAGAAAATGGACTCAAAAACACCAAAAGGGGGTGGGGGGAGGTAAAAATGGATAAAAGTAAGTAAATAAATAAATAAATCCTTTTAAAAAAGTATAGGGGAGTAAGATACACACTATAGTTAGTAGTAATAATACTTTGATGATGCTCTTTCATAATTTGTTAACAAATGTTCCACAACAATGCAGAGTATTTGTGGTGGGGTGATGTGTGGGAGCCCTGTTTGTTTTCTAAGTTCACAATGTTTACTGAACAATTATAGTTTATGTATGTTCATGTATGAATGACATACTTCAATAAATTGTTTAAAAAAAAAAAAAGTCTCAGCTGCTACTACCCACACCCTCCCACACACCATAGATACCTTTGAATTCTCAGGCCTCGGAGCCAGCTGCTACAGACAGAGGGACCCAGGGATCCACCTTCCCAGGAGGCTGACTCAGCTTTTGATCCATAAATTTGGTGCTCTGTGTCCCATGCGCCCTTCCAGGCCAGGTGTGGCCATGCCATTGTTTGCCTTGGGAACCAACTCAGGATAAAGCAAACCAGGACTAAATAGATCCCACCTTCTCAATCTCCCTCTCTACAGAACACTACTTCTTGTGAGAAGGCAGAGGGAATGGAATTATTTCCTACCTGGGAAAAGGAAGAGGGCTGCCAGCAAAGGTTGGAGAACTGCTTCTGAAAAAGTGTGAATTATGAGGCTCTTAGCCTCCAGGCAGGATCCTCTAAGGCATTTGATCCAGTCCCTGTTGCAGCAAACACTCTGAGCAGGCATTGAACGAGAGCACTGCCAAAGAACGCCATCTGCTGACAGACCAAGGAAGTGCACATGAGGAATTTAGAAGTAAATAAGAGAGGCTTTTTCTGGCTTTTACAGCCTCCCTCCCCAAGGCCTTAGGAAGCAGGTCTGTAACCCATTACTGGGTCCAGGACCCAGTTTTCAGCAACTAACAGGGACAATCCTAAAGACTCAGAACAGGTTGAACCAAGAATAAAGAACAACAGTAACACACAGCCTCCTGCCACTAATCCCTACAAACAAGAGAGAAATTGAGCATCTGCGTAAACTCACCATCCTAATCAGGAGCCTATACATCAGCAAAAAATTACATGACATAATTAAGAAAATGGAAGAAATGGCCCAAGAAAATGAATATATCAAAATCCCAGAAGAGACGCAGGATGTGAGACAACTAATCAATGAGATGCACACAAATTTCAAAAATCAACTTAATGGGAAATGGATGTAGCTCAAGCGATTGGGCTCCTGTCTACCATATAGGAGGTCCAAGGTTTGATACCTAGGGCCTTCTGGTGAAAAGCAAGCTGGCCCACATGGCAAGCTGGCCCACGCAGGAGTGCTGGCCCACAAGGAGTGCTGGCTTGCGCAGAGAGCTGGCACAGCAAGATGATGCAACAAATAGAGACACAGAGGAGAAACAATAAGAGACACAGCAGACCAGGGAGCTGAGGTGGCTCAAGAGATTGAGCACCTCTCTCCCACTCTGGAAGGTCCCAGGATCAGTTCCTGGTGCCGCCTAAAGAGAAGACAAGCAGGGGCCGGCTGTATAGCCCAGTTGGTAGGGCGCCAGTTAACCACATGGGAGGCCCCGGGTTCGGTCCCCAGGCCTCCTCGAACAGGCAGAACACCTTGAGAAGGCAAGCCAACATGGGCAGGGGATGCTGCCACGGGCGGGGCATGCTGCCGCGGGCAAAGGCAAGCCCCCATGAGCAACGGTGAGCCTCCATGAGCAGGCGGGCCGCTGAGCCAGTGAGCTGACTCAAAAAAAAGAGATAACAAGCAGAGAACACACAGAGAGCAGACAGCAAGCACAAAACGAGGGGGTGGGGAAATAAGTAAATAAATCTTTTTTTTTAAATCTACTTAATAACATGAAAGACAATATGGCTAAAGAGATAAAACACATCAAGAAGACACTGAGCGAGCACAAAGAAGAACTTGAAAACCTGAAGAGACAAGTAACAGAGCTCATGGGAATGAATGACATGATAGGTGAGATAAAATTTTAAAAAAAAACATTAGAGGCATACATAGCAGATTTGAAATGAAAGAAGAAAGAATAAATGGTACAGAAGAGAACAGAGAAAGAAAAGAATGGAAAAAATTGAGCAGGGGCTAAGGGAGTTGAGTGATGGCATGAAACAAAGCAACATATGTGTCATGTGAGTTCCAGAAGGAGAAGAGTAGAGAAAAGGGGCGGAAAGAGTATTTGAAGAAATAACAACTGAAAATTTCCCAACTCTCACAAAAGAAATGAATTTAAATGTCCAAGAAGTGCAGCATACCCCAATTAGAATAAATCTGAATAGACATATTCCAAAACACATACTACTCAGAATGTCAAACATCAAAGATAAAGAGAAAATTTTGAAAGCAGCAAGGAAGAAAATCATCACATACAAGGGATGCCCAGTAAGACTTAGTGTGGTTTTCTCATCAGAAACTATGGAGATGAGAAGACAGTGGTATGATATAATTAGGACTCTGAAAGAAAAAAAAACTGCTGGCTGAGAATTCTTTATCCAGTAAAATTGTTCTTCAAATATGAAGGTGAGTTTAAAATATTCACAAACAAACAGAAACTAAGAGAGTACGTAAAAAAGGATCCACCTTTGCAGGAAATTCTAGGGAAGCCTGAGAGCCTGAAAGAAAAAGACAGGAGAGAAAAGCTTGGAGGAGAGTATAGATGAAAAAATAGCAGAAAGGATAACCAAAAGAGGAAAAAGACAGACAAAAATAAGATTTGATATATGAAAACCAAAGAATAAAATGGTGGAAGTAAATAATGAATTTACAGTAATTTCATTGAATGTGAATGGATTAAAATCTCCAATCAAAGACAAAGGCTGACAGAATGGATTTTTTAAAATGTGAGCTGTCCATATACTGCCTACAAGACTCTCAACTTTGACCCAGGGATACAAACCGGCTGAAAGTGAAAGGTTGGAAAAAAAATACTTCACACAAACAGTAATCAAAAAAGAGCAGAGGTAGCTATACTAATATCAGACAAAACAGACTTTAAATGCAAAAAAGTTATAATAGATACAGAAGGCCATTATATGTTAATAAAAGAGACAATCTACCAGGAAGAAATAACAGTCATAAATGTCTATGCACCTAATCAGGGTACAATAAAATACCTGAGGCAAACTCTGGCAAAACTGAAGAAAAAAATAGACATCTCTACAATAATAGCTGGAGACTTCAACACACTACTCACATCATTAGATAGAACAACTAGACAGAAGATCAGCAAGGAAACAGAGAACATGAACAATATGATAAACAAGCTAGACTTAACAGACATATACAGAACATTGCACCCAAACTCAGTGGGCTACACATTCTTCTCAAGTACTCCTGGATCTTTCTCCAGGATAGACCATATGTTGTATCACATGTGATTTGGAAATCAAATATCTAATAAGGGTTTAATAACATGATATATAGGGAGATGTTATAACTCAACAATAAAAAGACAAACAACCTGATTAAAAAATGGGCAAAAGACTTGAATAAGCCTCTGTCCAAAGAAGAAATACAAATGGCAAAAATAAACACAAGAAAAAATGTTCAAAGTCACTAGCGATTAGGGAGATGCAAATCAAAATTACAATGAAATATCATTTCTCACCCATCAGAATGGCCACTCTTAAAAAGACAGAGAACTACAAGTGTTGGAGAGGATGTGCAGAGACAGGAACACTTATTCACTATTAGTGGGAATGTAGAATGGTACAGCCACTGTGGAGGACTGTCAGTTCCTAAAGAAGTTGAATATAGATTTGCCACGTGACCAGCAATATCACTACTGGGTATATACTTAGAAGAACTGAGAGCAATGACACGAACAGACATATGTACACCAATGTTCATAGCAGTATTATTCATGATAGCCAAAAGTTGGAAACAACTCGTGTCCATCAACTGATGAATGGCTAAACAAACTGTGGTGTATACACACAATGGAATATTATGCAGCTCTAAGAAGAAATGAAATCATAAACATATGACAACATGGATGAACCTGGAGGATATTATGTTGAGTGAAGGAAGCCAGACACAAAAGGACAAATATTGTAGGATTACGCTACTATGAACTAAATATATTGTGTAATCTTATGGAGTTAATAACTTGAATATGGGTCACCAGAAAACAGAATGAAGTTAGAGAAGTAAAGCCAAGTGTTAGCTTGTGCAGAATTGGTAAAAAGGATGTGTGTCAATCTTTGGAAATGAATTGAAAAGGTGAAAACACAGGATAATGTCTGTAACTAGCAGTACTATTATGTGGGTATGAAAGGGGTTTAAAGGGAAAGTCTAAGGTCATGTATATTACTAAAAGGAAATCTAAAAAAAGGTAACATTGACGTGCATAGCATAGTAAAATCATATGTGAAATATGAATATGGGTAAAATTGCATATATAAGACTGTTTTTCTTTGAAATTTAACAAATGTATGTTAACTCCACAAGATGTTAATATCAGACCAAAAAAAAAAAACCATGAAAGAAGCCAGACACAAAGTACTACATATGGTATGATTCCATTTACATAAAATGTAAATATAAATCAATTTATAAAGATGAAGTTACATATATAATTGTGTAGGGCTGGGGAAGGATTGCTAAGGGGTGTGGAGTTTTTCTTTCTGAGGCAATGAAATTGCTCTAAAATTTTTTGTGCTGATGAATGCACAACATTTTGATTATGCTAAAAGCCATTGATTATACACTTTGGATAGATCGTATGGTATATGAATATATCTCAATAAAACTGCTTAATAAATAAGTAATTGTGCAAGAATAGCCAGCTATAGAAGCTATATACTGCAGAGGAAGCATAGAGAGATCAAGAAGTGAAAATTTTTCTTGTTTATTTGTTTTATTTATTTATTATTATTATTGAAATAATAAAAATGCTCTAATGATAATTGAGGTGATGATTGCACAACTATGTGATTATACCAAATACCAATGATTGTACACTTTAGATGAATTGTATGCTTTATTAATATGTATCATAAAATTGATTTGTTAAAAAAAAACTTATTACAAAGCCAAAGTAAGCAAACAGCATGGTACTGGCACAAGGAGAGACATATATGAATGGAATAGAAGAAGCCAAATGATTTTTCACAAGGTAGCAAAGACCACTCAATTAGGAAAGAACAGTCTTTTCAACAAATGGTGCTGGAAAACTGGATCTTCCTTTACCAAAAAAAAAAAAAAAGGAGGAGGAGGACCCCTACCTCTCACCATATACAAAAATCAACTCTAAATGGATCAAAGACCTTAATATATAAGAGCTTGAACTATCAAACTCCTAGAAGAAAATATAGGGAAGCATCTTCAGGACCTTGTGTTAGATAATGGTTTCTTAGACTTTATACCCAAAGCACAAGCAACAAAAGAAAAAATAGATAAATGGGACCTCATCAAAATTTTTAAAGTTTGTGCCTCGAAGGACTTTCTCATGAAAGTAAAAAGACAACCTACACAATGGGAGAAAATATTTGGAAACCACAAATCTGATAAAGGATTAATATCCAGTATATATAAAGAATTTCTTTAACTTAACAAAAAGACAAACAACCCAATTTAAAAATGGGCAAAGGACTTGAATAGACCTCTCTGCAAAGAAGATATACAAATGGCCAGAAAGCACATGAAAAGACACATAACATCCTTAGCATCAGGAAAATGCAGAGATACCATTTCACACACTTTAGAATGACCACTATTTAAAAACAGAAAATAGGGGGGCGGATGTGGCTCAAATACTTGGGCATCCGTCTCCCATATGGAGGGACCTGGGATCGATCCCTGGGACCTCCCAGTAAAAAAAAAAGCAAAATAAAATAAAATAAAAACAGAAAATAACATGTGTTGAAGAGGTTGGGGAGAAATAGGAACTCTTACTCTTTGCTGGTGGGAATGTAAATTGGTGCAGCTACTGTGGAAGACCATTTGGCAGTTCCTCAGAAAGCTAAATATAGAACTACCATATGACCCAGCAATCACATTATTAGATATATATCCAAAAGAACTGAAAGCAGGGACTCAAACAGATATTTGCACACCGAAGTTCATAGCGGCATTATTCACAACTTCCAAAAAATGTAAGCAATCCAAGTGTCCATCAACTGATGAATGGATAAATAAAATGTGGTATATGCATACAATGGAATATTATTTAGCCATAAAAAGGAATGAAGTCCTGATACATGTGAGAACATGGATGAAACTTGAAGACATCATGTTGAGTGAAATAAGGCAGACACAAAAGGACAAATATTGTATGATATCACTGATTTTAAACAATTAGAATAAACAAATACATAGAGTCAAATCTAGAATATAGGTTACCAAGGGCTGGGGTGGGGACTGAGAATGGGAAGTTAGGCTTAAAATGTACAATGTTCCTATTTGGAATGATGGAAATGTTTTGGTAATGGATGGTAGTGATGGTAGTACAACATTCTGAACACAGTTAACAGCACTGAAATATATATCTGAAGATGATTAAAAGGGAAAATGTTAGATTGTATATATGATAACAGAAAAAAATTGTAAATCCATACTACACTACACAAACAGTGAATCCTAAGTTAAATCATGGACTTTAATTAATAATACAATTATAAAAATGTGCTATCATCAATAGTAACAAATATACCACACTAATACAAGGTATTGGCGGTAGGGTGCTTTATGGGAATCCTGCATTTTATACATGATTTTTCTGCAAACCCACAACTTCTCTAATAAAGAAAAAGCAACAACTAATGACACAAAGTGAAATTATATTTTTCATTTCCATAAAATCTAAAACAGGTGTTTCTGCTCAGCACGTTCTCCAACCTGGGATTCTGGGACCAAGGCTCTTTATCTTTGGCTCTGTCATTCTCAACACGTCTTCTACATTTTCCTGGAGGAGATCTCCATTCCACCTAGCAAGAAGGCAATGGAGAATGGGATCACGTGTGGGAGGCTTTTCTGTGTCAGGCTCATTCGTATCTGCAAAGGGAGCTGGGAAATGCACTCCAATCTTATGCCAGAAAGAAGAGAGAACAGGATTGTTGAATACCTGGCATTCTCTCCCACAAGAACCAAATATATACTAGAATTTAGTATATAATCAGGATGATATTTTCTATAATTGGGGAATGATGGATTATTCAATTGATGCTGCAGAACTGGTTAGCCATCTCAGAAAAATAAATAAATTTGGATTCCCAATTCTCTCCTTATGACAAAATATTACAATTGAATCAAATTTGAATAAAAAGGCAAAGACGGGGAGGTAGGGAGAGGGAAAGAGAAATTGAGAGAAAAAAAAACTAGTAGAAAACACGAGAGATTGTTTTAAATCTTAGAGTAGGGAGGGCCTTTTGTAAATAAGCATGCTGGCCTGGAAGAGTCAGAGAAATGGGTTTTGAGAGTCTCTAGTGTTGGGAAGCGGATGTGGCTCAAGCTGTTGAATGCCTGCTTCCCACACGGGAGGTCCCAGGTTTGGTCCCCAGAGCCTCCTAAAAAAAACAAACAAACAGGGAAATGGATGTGACTCAAGTGATCGGGCCCCCTTCTACCATATAGGAAGTCCTGGGTTCGATTCCTGGGGCCTCCTGGTAAAAGGCAAAGCTGGTCTGTGTGGCGAGCTGGCCCGAGCAGAGAGCTGGCACAGCAAGATGATGCAACAAAAGGAGATACAGAGGAGAGACAATAAGAGACGCAGCACACCAGGGAGCTGAGGTGGTGCAAGAGATTGCCTCTCTCCCATTCTGGAAGGTCCCAGGATCGGGTCCTGGTGCTGCCTAAAGAGAAGACAAGCAGACACAGAAGAACACAGAGCAGACAGTGAGCACAAAAACAACCAGGGGGCTGGGAAGGACAGAATAAATAAATCTTAAAAAAAAAAAAAAAAGCAAGCGAACAGAAAAAACAACTCAGGGGAGCCATGTGGCTCAGTGGTTGAGGATCTGCTTCCCACATAATGAGGTCCCGGGTTCATTCCCCAGCCCTAGTACCATTAAAAAAAAAAAAAAAGATTCTCTAATGCTTCCACCCAAGTGCAGCCATCCCAGGTTTCACAGTTCCACTTCTTTCAGGGCCCTGACATTCACATAGGACATCCGCTCTGGCTATGCATTTTTATCATTAAATTCTGAGCCTCATATTCAGCATGCTCACCCCTGCTGGAAGAGATGTGATGAGGGTCTAATTAAATTCTGCCACGTAAGCCCTCTGGCTTTTATAGCATGCCCTGAGGTGACAGTGGGCTGACTTGGCATGCCATTCTCTTCAAGCATTCTGGAAAAGGTAAAAGTCAGCCACCTCCACAATCCTCATCATTACAATTACCACCTATTTTCAGCACAGTGACTATTACCTACCCCAAACGATCATATGTGAAAGTCTGAGGACACAGGAGGCTGCAGCAGACCGTGAGTCATGACTACCCACTTACACCAGCAATGAGGTTTTTATTGCCACCCGACCAGGGAGTGATGTGATTCTGGAATTCTATTCTGAGAGTCCACTTTCTAGGACCACCACTGGCACTACCTATCTTAGTTTATGTCTTCCCAAAAGATACCGAGACAAGGCTTTAAGGGCATGTGGTTTATTTGGGAGGTAATATCAGGAAGTGAGGAAGTAGAGAAAGAAAGATGGGGAAGGTAGAAAAGTCAGTAAAAGATGTATTAATGAGATCACCTGCCACAGTCAACAGGAGCTCACTTTCCCTTCTGAAACTCTTCTGAAGACTCTGGAAGAACAAGTTTTAGAATTGCTCCGGTGAGGGATGGGAAAGCTTGATTACCATTCCTTATCATTTGAGATTTGCCCTGAGTACCAGATATCACCGTTACTTTCCAGCCACCAAGGGAAGCCCACCTTACGTGGCTGGACAAGTTGCAGCTCCTCAGAAAGACTCAGGCCGAGGAACAGAAAGATCCAGGCACTTGAGTTGGATGATGTCAGAATGTGCAGGAACTATCCTCTGGCTGAAGGTAAACGTAAAGGGGGTAAGGAGACACTGGATGGGCCATCAACAGCATGTGCCACAGCAAGGATCGGACAATATGTTTTACTGCTGAAGGTATGGGAAACAAGGGTGCGCATACACT
>PVKH010042710.1:0-10795 GCA_004027955.1 Chaetophractus vellerosus | reverse complement strand
CGGGCGACCTGCCCTGCCCGTGGCGGCTTTGCCCTGTCCGTGGCAGCTTCTTGCCCTGCCCACGGCGGCTCTGGCCCGCCCATGGCGGCTTGCCATTCTCAAGGCGGTCTGCCCGCTAGGAGAGGTCCCCGGGAATCGAACCCAGGGCCTCCCATGTGGTATGCCGGCGCCCTATCCACTGGGCTATCGAGCCGGCCCCTGATTATTATTCTTTTCAACTCCAGAATTTTCATTTTTTTTTTTTTTGGTTCTTTTTTATAATGTCTATCTCTTTATTGACCATCTATATTTGATGAAATATTGCCTTCTCATCTTCCTTATTTCTTTAAGCATGATTTCTTTTAGGTCTTTGAACACATTTATAGTGGCCACTTTGCATTCTCTGTTAAATCAGACATCTGGTTCCCCTCACAGGCAGTTTCTGCAGTTTCTGTTGCCTGCTCTTTTCCTGTGTCTGGGTCACACTTTCTTGTTTCTTTGAAGGCCTCATAATTTTTTGTGAAAACTGGACATTTTAGGGAACATATTATAGCAACTCTGGATCCTGATTTCCCTCCCCCTCCAGGGTTGCTTTTGTTATTGTTTATGTATTTGTTATGTGGTTTTTGGCTTGGCTGTTTCAGTGAAGTCTATTTCCCATGCAGTATGAAGTCTTTTGTGTCACCCCTTGGATGGGCAGTCTTAAGGGTGTACAGAGTCACATTGTGAGAATTGGTTTTAGCAGGATTCTCTTCATCTCTTTTGTAAACAAATCAATTTTATTGATACATATCAATAAAGCATAAATCCATCCAAAGTTTACAATCAGTGGTATTTGGTATAATCACATAGATGTGCATTCATCACTTCAATAATTTTTAGAGCATTTTCATTATTCCAATAATAATAATAAAACAAAAAACAATCAAAACTCATCACCTCTCAATCTCTCTATGCTTCCCCTGCCATACATAGTTGCTATTCTGTTTCCATATGTCTCATTTATTTGTATTTATATTTTGTAAAAACAGTTTTATATATATGCAATATCACCCATATTAATATCTTACGTGAGTTTCACTGTTATACATTCCCATGTTACAGCTTTTAGCTTTCCTTTTAGTAATATATATATGAACTTAGACTTACCCTTTCAACCACTGTCATACTCATATAATAGTTCTGCTAGTTACAAACACTATGATGGGCGTTCACCATTTCTATTCATTTCCAAAGATTTTTTTGTGTTGAACCACCCTTGAACACTTAGAATAAAACCCACTTGGTCATGGAGTATAATTATTTTAATTTGCTTTTGGGTTCCATTTGCAAATATTTTGTTGAGGATTTTTGCATCTATATTCATTAGGGATATTGGTCTGCCATTTTCTTTTCTCATAGTATATTTATCTGTTTTGGTATTAGGGTGATGTTAGCTTCATAGAATGAGTTCGGCAGCATTCTTTCCTGTTTAATTTTTTAGAAGAGCTTGACCAAGATTGGTAGTAGTTCGTCTTTGAACGACTGGTAGAATTCACCTGTGAAGCCAGCTGGTCCTGCGCTTTTCATCTTTGGGAGGTTTTTGATGACTGTTTTAGTCTTTTCACTTGTGAATGGTTTGTTGAAGTCTTCTATTTCTTCTAAGGTCAGTGTAGGTGGTTCATGTGTTTCTAAGAATTTGTCCATTTTGTCTACATTGTCTAGTTTTTTGGCATACAGTTGTTCATAGTATAGTCATTTGATCTCCCTTATTTCTGCACAGTCAGTGCTAATGTCCCTGCTCTCATTTCTGATTTTATTTATTTGTGTCTTTTCTCTTTTTTTGTCAGTTTAACTAAGGGTTTGTCGATTTTGTTGATCTTCATAAAGAACCGACTTTTGGCTTTGTTGACTCTATTCGATTTTTTTGTTGTTGTTCTTGAATTCATTTACTTTTGTTCTGATCCTTACTGTTTCTTTCCACCAGCTTGGTTTGGGATTAGTTTGCTAATCTTTTTCTAGTTTTACCAGGTGTGCAATTAGAGCTTCAATTTTAGCTCTTTTGCATTTTTTTAATGTAAGCATTGAGGGCTATAAATTTCCCTCTCAACACTGCCTTTGCAGTATACCATTGGTTTTGATATGTTGTGTCCTCATTTTCATTCATCTCAGGATATTTTCTGGATTTTCTTGCAATTTCTTGTGATTATTTAAGAGTGTGTTGTTTAATCTCCACATATTTATGAATTTTCCCTTTTCCATTCCTCTATTGATTTCCAACTTCATTCATTAGAGAAAGTGTTTTATATAATTCTTTTTAAATTTATTAAGTCTTGTCTTGTGACACAACACATGATCTATCCTGGAGAAGGACCCAGGAGCACTTGAAAGCAATGTACATCCTGCTGTTTTGGGGTGCAGTGCTCTATAGATATCTGTTAGGTCTAGTTCATTTATATTATTCAAGTTATCTGTTTATTTATTTATCCTCTGTCCAGATGTTCTATCTAATACTGAGTGTGGTGTATTGAAGTCTCCAGTTACTGCTGTAGAGACATATATTTCTCCCTTCAATTTTGCCAGTGCGGGCCTCATGTATCTTGGGGGTATCCAGGTGAGGTGCAGAAATACTTAGTATACTTATTTCTTCTTGGTGAATTGCCCCTTTTGTTAATACATAATGACCTTCTTCATCCCTTATAACAGTTTTGCATTTAAAATATATTTTGTTCAGTATTAGTACTGCTACTCCAGCTCTTTTTTTGGTTATTATTGTGTGGAATATCTTTTTCCAACCTTTCACTTTCAACCTGGCTGTGTCTTTACATCTCAGGTGAGTCTCTTGTAGACAGCATATAGATAGCTCATATTAATTTTATCCATTCTATCAGTCTATGTTTTTTGATTGGGGAGTTCAAGTCATTAATATTCAATGTTATTATTGTAAATGCATTACTTACTTCATCCATTCTGTCCTTTGGCTTTCCATTGTCATATCTTACCACTGTTTGCCTTTTTATCCTTTAATTTATCCTTCCTAATAATCTTCATTTCTACACTCTTCTCCAAGCCTCTCACCCTTGTTTTTACCTCTCATGCTGCAGCACTCCTTTTGTAATTTGGGTCTTTTGGTAAGATACTCTACCAGTTTTGTTTGTCTGTGAAGACTTTGAACTCACCCTCATTTCTGAAGGACAGTTTTGCAGGATACAGAATTCTTGGCTGGCAGTTTTTCTCTTTCATTACCTTAAATACATCATACCACTTTCTTCTCACCTCCATGTATTCTGATGAGAGGTTGGCATCTTAATCTTATTGAGTTGCCCTTGTATGTGATGATGCTTTGCTTTTCTGTTGCTACTGTCAGAATCCTCTATCTCTGATATTTGTCTTTCTGAACAATAGGTGTCTTGGGGTAGGTTGGTTCAGATTTATTCTGTTTGGGGTGTGTTGTCCTTCTTGGATATTGATATTTATGTCTTTCACAAGGGTGGGGAAGTTTTTGGTCATTATTTCCTCAAATATTCTTTCTGCCCCTTTTCCATTCTCTTCTCCTTCCTGGACATTGATAATACATATGTTTGTGTGTTTCACATTGTCATTCAAATCCCTTAAATCCTGTCCCATGCTCTCCTGTCTTTTCTAGTTCAGATGTTCTGTCTTTGAAAATCACTAATTCTGTCTTCAAGCAATTCAAATGTGCTCTTATGTGCCTCTAATGTATTTTCAATCACATCTATTGTGTCTTTCATTCCCATAAGGTCTGTTACTTTTCTTTGCAGGCTTTCACATTGTTCTTTATGCTCACCCATTGTCTTTTTAATATCCTTTATCTCTTGGGTCATATTTTCTTTCAATTCTTTGAATTGATTTAGGAGATTTTTGTGATTATCATTGATTAATTGCCTTAAATTCTGTATCTCTTCAGGATATTTGGTTTGTTCCTTTGGCTGAGCCACCTCTTCCTGTTTCCTAGTATGGCTTGTAATTTTTTGCTGTTGTCTAGGCACCTGAATATGTTGGTAGATTTCTATGATGGCCAATTTCTCTCTGTTACCTATTTTTTTTTTCTACAGCTCTTCTTTGATATTTGGTTCAACTTATTCTATGTCTATAAAACTGGCCATCTTAAGTTATCAAAATCAGGTCAGGGACTCAGTAATGGGATGCAGATTTTCTTCCAGGAGTTTGGGTTATAAAAGATCTAAAAGTGTTTTTTCTCTATGCAATTTCCAGATCAGCCAGCAGGTGATGCTCCTCAGTGCATCTTTCCATGGAGGTGTTTCTTTTAATCTCTGCTTTCCTGTATTTCTGGTCCAGGAAAGTCGAGATTCAAAGTGGGCTCTGCTGGCCATATTCACTGAAGAGAAGCCTTCCTGACTTCCCCTCCCTTTTTCCTTGTAATAATTGACAGGGAGGAAGACATCTGTTCCCCTCTCAGTTGACTGCAGTGAGCCAGGGGTTTAATTCTGACTTAGTGTCTTGGGGGTGGGGGATGGGAGCCCTTCCCAGCTGCCACAGGGGTTTGGTAACACATTTGTTGCTTCAGGTTTCTTTTCTTCTCCCACCTGGGATTTGTGTGTCACTGTCGTGGTCTGCTGACCCCCAAAGGTGGTCCCTCAGAGAGCTTTTGGCCCTTTCTCCATTATTTTTTTGTGAAAGAGTTGAGCTCTGCCTGCCTACTCTTATGCCATTTTCCCAGAACTCCTTTAATTGTTTCTTATCATGATCTCTCTGTTAAGCTTTCTGCCTCATTTGGTATTAAACCCAGCTTATGGCTCCACTAATTACCAACTGATTGCTCTATTGTTTTTGACTATGCCCTGGGGTATACATTGTTCAGCAGTCTGAGCCAATTAAATTTGAGCAGTCTTTGAAGATTCTTCAGACTCAAGGAGGGTTCATTTTAACTGTCCCTTTCCCTGAATCCCTCTGGTGAATGAGCCAGCCTATGGTTTAACATGTTGCTCTTAATTAAGATAATTTATTGAACTTCCCCAAACACTGTTTCAAAGTTCATTCTTTGGGGGATAGTTTTGGAGCTCTCTTTTCTTTTGGACTGCCTTTCCTCCAAACCAATAAACTAGAGAGATGGAAACAGAATAGCAGCTATGCACAGTAGGGAAAGCATATAGAGATTGAGAGGTGATGAGTTTTATGTTTGTTTGTCTGGGTTTTTAAAATTATCATTATTGGAATAACGACAATGTTCTAATAATAATTGAAGCGACGAATACACAACTATGTGATTATACCAAATACCATTGATTGTACACTTTGGATGGATTTATGCTTTATTAATATGTCTCAATAAAATTGATTTGTTAAAAAAAGCAAGTTAAAAAGCCTACTCAAAGGAAGAAAATATTTGGAAAGCACATAACAAATAAGCGTTTGATATTTATGTCTTATAAAGAGATCATACAACTCAATGATAAAAAGACAAGCAACCCAACTTAAAATCAGGCAAAAGACTTGAATAGACATTTTTCCAAAGAGGAGAAACAAAGGGCCAAAAAGCTCATGAAAAATTGTTCAACATCACTAGCTATTAGGGAAATGCAGATCAAAACTACAATGAGACATCATCTTACACCTTATAGAATGGCCATTATTAGAAAAACAAAAATACTAGTGCTGGGAAGGATGTGGAAAAAATAGGAAAATTCCTTCACTCTGATGCTGGGAATGTAGAATGGGATAGCCTCTGTGGAAATCATTTTGGCAGTACCTCAAGAAGCTGAATATAGACTTGCGAATATATTCAGAATAACTGAAAGAAAGAACACTGATATTTGCACACCAATGTTCATAGCAGCATAATTCACAATTGTTAAAATATGGAAACAGCCCAAGTGTTCATCAACTGAGAACTGAATAAACAAAATGTAGTATACACATACAATGGAATACTATTCATCTATAAAAAGAAATGAAACCAGGATGCATATGTCAACATGGATGAACCTTGAGGACATTATGTTGAGTGAAATAAGCCAGACACAATAGGACAAATATTGTATGTTCTCACTAATATGAACTAAATATGATGAGTAAACTCACAGAGGTAATCTCTGGTATATAGGTCACTAGGAAATAGAATGTCAGTTGTGACTGGGAGCTGATGCTTATTGTATGTAGAATTTTTAAGATTTATTGTAAAAGTGTGGAAATGAATAGCATTGATGGTAACATACTATTGTGAGCATAACTTACACTGCTGATTTATAAATGTGATTGTGGCTGAAAGGGGCAGTCTGTGGATGTACATGTCATTTGAAAAGAAGTTAGAGAATAATCTAGGGACTGTATAACATAGTTATTTTGGTGGTGGATGAAGATTGTGATTAATAGCATAAATATAAGAATGTTCTTCTTTTACAAAGTGTTAAAAATATGGTGATACTTGGGAAAATTACAACTAATATAACTTATAGGCAATAGTTAGTAATATTATAATATTTTCACAGCAATTGCAAAGAAGATATTATATCAATTCTAAGAGACAACAATAGGAGGGTATAAGGAGGTATGGGATTTTTTCTTTTGGAGCAAAGAAAATGTTCTACAATTGACTGAGATAATGACAGCACAGTTCTTTATGACAATGAGAGCCACTGAATGTACACTTTGGATGGATTGTACAAAGCATGGGACAATATAACACAGTAAACCCTGCAATGAATAATGGATGGCGGTTAACAGAACAGATAGGAGCACATTCTCTCATGAATTATGACAAATATGTAATACTAATAGAGTGCAAATAATTGGGTGGGTTAGGGGGAAAGTATACCAAATGTAAGATATTGGCTATAGTTAATAGTAATATTTTGGCAATGTTCTTTTATGATTTGCAACAAATGTTCCACATCAATTCAAGATCTTGGTGATGAGGTGATATATGAGAGCACTGTATGATGATATGCATGTTTGTTTTGTAAGTATACCACTTTTACTATGTACTTATTATTTACGTATGTTCATGTATGAATGATATACTCCAATAATTTTTAAAAATCTATTGAGTGTACTAATGTACACTTTTCTGTATGTATATTATAATTGAACCAAAAAATTAACATTTTCCACTTAAGCAACTGTTAATTTCTCTACAAAGTGGAACTAAACGATGACAATTGGGTATTCAAGTCCATAACTGGGGAACTTTTCATTCCACCAAGGACCAAAAATTCATAAAATAAAATCATTCTTGCATCTCATAAGCATAGGGTGAAATAATTTCAAGCAGTTTTTTATCTTTGTTTTTTAAAAAGAAACAGTCATGTAATGGAAACATAACTTAACTTGTACTGGCAAGATATGAGTTTGATTCCCAGTTCTGTCCATCATTAGCCGTATGACAATCACCAAGTTAATTCACCTCATTTCATAGATGAGGAGCCTTAGGAAGTGAAGTAGTGGCCTCCAGGCTACCTTACAGAAATATTCTACTAATAAATAGCAAAGCAAATCAAACAGTGCAGAAGAAGGTGCTTGTAAACCATACAGTGCTGTGGAGGTATAAAGTGTCAACTTTTAAAATTAAGAAAAATGTGAAACAATATAGTGAAAAGATAAATTTTAATGGAAAAGAGAACAATAGAAATTCAAGACCCAAGTCCCAAGGACTAGATTTTAGCCAAGGAATCCTCACTGAGTTCTAGAGTTTCTATTCCAAGGAATTAATAAAAATCTAGATTGGGACATTCTTCTTAAATGAATTTTCCAGACAATTGAAACATCAAGCAGTTCATGTTTAAACTTCAAAGTGCAGCCATTTTTAATAGGCTCAATTATCTCTTGGGAAATCCATTATGACAGTTTGCTTCTCAATGGACTTAAAGTAAGACTGGAACATTCAGATTTCTCCTTAGGAACTTAGGAAGTTCTGCAATAGAAGGAAATTGCAGGTAATCCAGAGCAAATTCCTGAATAGAAAAGACCAGGAGAAAGAGATAGCCAATGTAGGCTGGATTTAGGTTAGAACTAAGAGAGAGGAGAAACTTAGTAAGACGGCAGGTAGCTAATGAATCCTGTAACTTAATTTTTTTACAGAAAAATTTTTGAGATATATTCACATACCATACCGTCCCTCTAAAGTGTATATTCAATGGCCTTTGGTATAATCACAGAGCTGTGCATTCATCACTGTAATCAATTTTAGAGCATTTTTATTACTCTAGAAAGAAAAAACCCCTACCCCTTAGCAGTCACCACTCAATCCCTCTATCCTTCCCCTGCCATACATTAACTGCTAATCTAATTCCATCTCAATAAATTTATTTATATTTACATTTTATATCAATTGAGTCAAACAATATAGAATAATTTATATCTGGTTTCTTTCACTTATTCTTTTATTTGTACTATTGAACACACTCATCATCTGTAACAGAGTTCGCTATGCTATACAGTCCCATCTTCACCTCCTAGCTTTCCTTCTAGTGACATACATGACCCTAAAATTTCCCTTTCAACCACTATCATAACAATATATTAGCACTCTTAATTACATTCACTATAATGTGCTATTATCGACTCTATCCTTTTCCAAACATGTACAATCAATATTTTTACAAATTTTGTACAAATCAAGGCTCAGCTCCCCATTCTCTACCCTCATTCTATCTTCTGGTGAGTTATATTCTAGCTATTAATTCCATGAGTTTGCCCATTTTATTTAGCTCATATTAGTGAGCTCATACAATGTTTTAACTTTTATGTTCGACTTATTTCATTCAACATAATGTCCTCAAGGTTCATCCATGTTGTCACATGCATCAATACTTCATTTCTTCTTACAGCTGAATAATATTCCACAGTATGTATACACCACATTTTGTTTATCCATTCATCGGTTGATAGACACTTGAGTTATTTCCATCATTTGGCAATTGTGAATCGTGTCACTATGAACCTTGGTGTGCAAATGTTTGTTTGCCTCCCTGCTTTTAATTCTTCTGAGTATATACCTAGTTAGTGAGATTGCGGGGTCATATGGCAGATCTATATTTAGCTTCCTGAGGAATAGCCAGTTTTCTGCAGTGGCCATACCATTCTACATTCCCACCAACAGTAAATAAATATTCCTATTTCTCCATATCTTCTTCAACACTTGTAGTTTTCTGTGCTTTTTTTTAAATAGTGGCCATTATAGGTGTGAAATATTATCTCATTGTAGTTTTGATTTGCCTTTCACAAATAGCTAGTGATGTTTAGTGATGAAACATCTTTTCATGTGCTTTTTGGCCATTTGCATTTCTTCTTTGGAAAAGTATCTATTCAAGTTTTTTTTCCCATTTTTAAATTGAGTTGTTTGTCTTTATTGTTGAGTTGTAGGAGCTCTTTATAGATCATGGATATTAAACACATTGGATATGTGGCTTCCAAATATTTTCTCCAATTGAGTAGGCTGCCTTTTCACTTTCTTGACAAAGTGCTTTGAAGCCCAAAAGTATTTAATTTTAAGGAGGTCCCATTTATCTATTTTTTCTTTCATTGCTCATACTTTGGGTGTAAGGTCTAAGAAAACACCTGCTACCACAAGATCTTGAAGATGCTTTCCTACATTTTCTTCTAGAAGTTTTATAATCTTGGCTTTGACCCATTTTGCGTTAATTTTTGTAGAAGTATGAGATAGGGATCTTCTTTCATCTTTTGGATATGGATTCCCAGTTCTCCCTGCACCTTTTGTTGAAGAGACTGTCCTGTCCCAGCTGAGTGGATTTAATAGTCCTGTCAAAAATCAGTTTCCCATAGAGGTGAGAGTCTATTTCTGAACTCTCAATTCAATTCCATTAATCAATATACCTGCCTTTATGTCAATACCATGCTGTTTTGACCACTGTGGCATTTTAATATGCTTTACAGTCAGGAAGTGTGAGTCCTCCACCTTCATGCTTCTTTTTCAATATATTTTTGGCTATCTGGAGCCCCCTTCCCTTCAAAATAACTTTGATAATTGACTTTTCCATTTCTGCAAAGCCATTTGTTAGAATTTTGACTGGAATTGCATTGAATCTGTAAATCAATTTGGGTAGAGTTGACATCTTAAGGGTATTTAGTCTTCCCATCCATGAACAAGAAATGTCCTTCCATTTGTTTAGGTCTTTTTAAAAATTTTCTTTTAGCAATGTTTTGTAGTTTTCTGAGAACAGGTCCTTTACATATTTGGTTAAATTTATTCATAAAAGCTTGATTTTTTAGTTGCTATTGTGAATGGATTTTTAAAGAATTTCTCCTAAGAATGCTCCTTTCCAGTGTATAGAAACACTACTGATTTTTCTGTGTTGATCTTGTACCCCACCACTTTGCTGAATACGTTTATTAGCTCTGGTAACTTTGTTGTAGTTTTTCAGGACTTTCTAAATATAGGGTCAGGTCATCTGCAAATAACGAAAGTTTTACTTCTTCCTTTCTGATTTGAATGCCTTTTATTTCATTTTCTTGCCTAATTGCTCTAGCTAGATCTTCAAGCAAAGTGTTGAATAACAGTGGTGATAGTGGGCAAAGAGAGAAAGCTTTCAGTCCTTCACCATTGAATACAATGTTGACAGTGGGTTTTTCATACATGCCCTATATCATGTTGAGGAAGTTTCCTTCTAATCCTATCTTTTGAATTGTTTTTACCAAGAAAGAATTCTGGGTTTTGTCAAATGCCCTTTTCTGCATCAATCAAGATGATCATGTGGTTTTTCCCCTTCAATTTGTTAATGTGGTATATTACATTATTTGATTTTCTTTTGTCTAACCACCCTTGCATACCTGGGATAAAACCCACTTGGTCACGGTTTATAAGTCATTTAATGTACTTTTGGATTCAATTTGCTAGTAT
>PVKH010042709.1:0-10795 GCA_004027955.1 Chaetophractus vellerosus | reverse complement strand
TAAAAAAATCAACTCAAAATGGATCAAGGACCTAAATATAAGACCTGAAATTATAAAACTCTTAGAAGAAAACATAGGGGCAAATCTTCATGACCTGGGATTTAGCAATGGATTCTTAGATATGACATAAAAAGCATTAACAATGAAAGAAACAATTGATAAATTTGATGTCAACAAAATTAAAAACTTTTGTGCATAGAAGGAAATTATCAAGAAAGTGAAAAGACAACATACAGAATGGGAGAAAATAGTTTCAAACCATGTACTGGAAAAGGGTTTAATATCCAGAATATATGAAGAACTTTTACAATGCAATAACAAAAAGACAAACAACCCAGAAAATGGGAAAGGACTTGAATAGACATTTCTCCAAAGAGATGGCTAATAAACACATGAAAAGATGTTCAACATCATTAGCCATTAGAGAAATGAAAGTTAGAACCACAATAGAGATATCAACTCCACAGCCACAGGAATAGCTATTATTTAAAAAACCCAAAAAGTAATAAGTGTTGGAGAGGATGCAGAGAAATTGGAACTCTGGTGCATTGTTGCTGTTAATGTATAATGATGAGCCCTCTGTGGAAAACAATATGGGATTTTCTCAAAAAGTTAAACATAGAACTACCATTTGATCCAGAAATCCCACTTCTAGGTATATACCCAAAAAGAGTGAAAAAGTGGTCTCAGATACATGTACACCAGTATTTACGGCAGCATTATTCACAATAGACAAAAAATGGAAACAACCCAAGTACCCATCAACAAATGAATAGATAAATGAAATGTGTTACATATGCATAATAGAATATTATTCAACCATAAGAAAAAATGAAGTTATGAGACATGCTGCAACATGGAAGGAACTTGAAAACGTTATGCTCAGTGAAATAAGCAAGATACGTTAGGACAAATTTGTGTGATATTACTTATAAGAGATGATTAGAAATAGCAAATTTGCAAAGATAGCAGATTAGATTACTTGGTATAACAGCTTGAAGTTTTGTGAATCCCAGAAAAGATCATCCATTCAGATTAGATCACTTTTTATTAGATTGCTTTAGGGCCTTTGATTGGACTTTGTCAGAGAAGCATGACCCAGGTTAGGTTTCTGCCTTCTTACTGGGGTCTTATATAAAATGAGAACTTAAAGCAGTAACACAGAGAGAAGCCACCATTTTTACCCTGCCACGTGAGAAAGGATTCCTGATCACCTGAAGTCTCAGAAAGACAGAGAAACAGGTTTCCGAGAGGCTGAGAGAGCCCAGGGACTGGAACCAGCAGAGCACAGAGGCACAGAAAGAGGTCCCTGAGAGGCTAGGCCCACGGAGCATCTCACAGCTGAAGAGATGAGCCGTGCCATGTGCTTGATAGGCCCCAGCTGAGCTTGGGGAGAAACTAGCCTGGAGGAGAAGGAAGAGACCCAGATGGAGAGCTGTCATTTTGCCTTGCCATGTGGCAGGAGTCCAGGATCTGCCAGCAGCCAACCTTTGGTGAGAAAGCATCCCTGATGATGCCTTGATTTGGACACTTTCATGGCCTCAGAACTGTATGCTTTTACCCTAATAAATTCCTATTTTTAAAGCTAACCAATTTCTGATATTTGCTCCCAACAGCATTAGCAAATGAAACACTGGGGTAGCAGGAAGAGTGGAAAGGTGGAAGGGGGAAGATTGTTTACAAAAAATAAAAAAATAGAAAGAAGGAGATAAAAAATAGTATTATATAAGATATATTTTTTCCATCTTTTACTTTTTAACCTGTGTGTGCTTTTATTTTTAAAGGTGGTTTCTGCAGGGAGTATATGGTGGGTTCTACTTTTAAAAATCAAATCTGAAAACCTCCTTTGATTACGGTGTTTAAGCCATTTATATTTAATATAATTATTTATGTGGGTAGGTCTAAATCTACCATCTTGCTATACCACCTCTCCTTTATTCTGCATTTTCTACCTTCTTTTGGATATTTTTAAATGATTCTTTTTAATCTCCTTTTTTGGTTTATTAGTTCTTCTTCTTTATTATGTTATTTTATTGGTTGTTTTAAAATTTATGGTATCCATCAATAACTTTTGTCTACCTTCAAGTGATAATATACCACTTCATATTTAGTATAAAAATCTTACAGTAGTATATTTCCACTTCTCTTCTCCTGGGCTTCATGCTATTGTCATACATTTTCCTTCTTTGCATGTTATAAACCCCAAAATATATGTTTTATGTGTGTGATTTGAACAGCTGATTATATTTTAAATAGATTTGAATAATATGAAAAAGGTCTTTACGTCATTACCATTTCTGATGCTCTTCGTTCCTTTGTAGTAGATCCGGATTTCAATCTGGTATCATTTTCTTTTTTCCTGAAGGACTTTGAATATTTCTTATACTGCAAATGTCCTGTTGATGAATTATTTCAACTTTTGAATGTTTGATGAAGTTTTGATTTTGCCTTCATTTTTGAAAGAGATTTTTGCTGGCTAAAGAATTCTAGGTTAGAGAACCAGCTGTGGCTCAATTGGTAGGGCTCTGGTTTACCACATGGGAGGCCCCGGGTTTGGTTTCTGGGGCCTCCTTGAGAAGGCAAGCCACTGTGGAGCAGGCAAACCGCTGTGAGCAGGCAAGCCGCTGCACGGTGAGCTGACTCGGCAGGATGCTGCAGCAGGGGGAGACAAGCAGACACAGAAGAACGCAAAGCAAATGAACACAGCGAAAACAAGCAGCAAGGGGGGATATATAAATAAATAAAAATAAATCTAAAAAAAAAGAATTCTAGGTTTTCAAATTTTTCTTTTCTTTTTGAATAAGTTACTTTACTATCTTCTGGTTTGCATCATTTTCCATGAAAAATATGCTGTCATATTTGTCTTTGTTCCTTTGTATTGTTAAGTAAAGTAAAATGGTCACCTTTGGGGGGATTGCCAGAAGGAACCCCTTTCTGAGAAAGGATTTTCCAGAAGATAAAATAGTTGATCTGCAGGGGCTTTTCATGTACATTTCATGAAACAATGGAATGCACCCTACAGAACTGCAGATAAGCAACACCTGTTGATAAACCAGTTTTGGTCCAGTTGAGTGTACCAGAATGGACAAGCATACCATACTAATTAATGTATATTTACTCTCTTTATAAAACCTCCACATGTGAAACAGAAACTTAGCTGTTAGCTAATCAGAACCTCTTCTCATTTGTTTCAGCATTTACCCTGAATCAGCTTGCCCATTCCACAATCCCCTTTCCCAGTGGAGCTCCTTTCCACATGCAGTTTACTTATTTATTTATTTATTTATTTATTTATTTATTTATTTATTTATTTTTTAAAGATTTATTTATTTTATTACATATCTCCCCTCCCCCCCGCTGCAGCGACGCGCCAAGACTGGTCACTGCGCAGGCGCGGCTTTCCCTGCTTGTGGGCGGCTTCTGCTTCCATTCACGGCCGGCTCTCAGTTCGCGGGTGGCTGGCTGCGCTCCATTCGCGGGCGATCTGCCCTGGCCATGGCGGCTTTTGCCCTGTCCGTGGCAGCTTTTTGCCCTGCCCACGGCGGCTCTGGCCCGCCCATGGCAGTTTGCCATTCTCAAGGCGGTCTGCCCGCTAGGAGAGGTCCCCGGGAACCGAACCCGGGGCCTCCCATGTGGTATGCCGGCACCCTATCCACTGGGCTATCCAGCCGGCCCCCACATGCAGTTTAGATGCTACTTGATTCATGAATCATGAACTGCTCAAATAAACTCACATACATGAGTTTATGTTAATAATAAGAGTTTATTGTCTAATGTTTTATTTTAACTGCATGTAATGTTTCCTTTTTCTTTGGCTACTTTTAGATCTCTCTTTATTGGTTTTATGCAATTTGATTATGATATAACTTGATGTAGTTTTCTTCCTGTTTCTTGTGCTTGGGGTATACCAAAGTTTTTGGATACATGGATTTATAGTTTTCCTCCATATTTGGAATATATTAGAAAATTATTTCTTCAAATATTCTTTCTTTCCACCCTTCCTTTGGGGTCTCCAATACATGTTTATTAGGTTGCTTGAAGTTTTCCCACAGCTCATGATGCTCTGTTTTTTTGTTGTTTTTTTTTTGTTGTTTTTGTTTGTTTTGTCTTTTTCTCTGTGTGTGTCATTTTGGATTGTTTCTCTTGCTTTGTCTTCAAGTTCATTAAAGTTTTTTCTTTAATGTCTTATCTGCCATTAGTTCTATTGAGTTGATCTTTTTATCTTAGAGATTGCCATTTTAATTTCTAGAAGTTCAATATAGATCTTTTAAATATTTCCCATGCCTCTACTTCACATGCTAAATCTTTCCTTTAGCTTCTTGAAAGTATATGTATACTTATAATAACTTTAGTATCCTTATACACTAATTGTGTCACCTGTGTCTTCTCTGGTTAGGTTTCAAATATTTATTTTTCTCATTATAAATACTATTTTTCAGCTTCTTTGCATGCCTGGTAATTTTTTATTGTATATTTTACTCTATTGAGTGTTGGGTATTTTGTATTCCCATAAATATTCTTAAGGTTTGTTTTGGCATATGTATAAGTTTTTTGGAAACAGTTTGATCTTTTCATGTCTTGCATTTAAGCTTTGTTAGGCAGGGCCTCAGTGTCATTTAGTTTAGGGCTAGTTATTACCCCTCTGCTGAGGCAGCACTCCTCTGAGTACTCTACCAGATACCCCATCATTATGAAGTTTTTCATTCAGGTTGGTGGGAATAGGCACTATTTTTGTCCCTGTGTGAGATCCAGGGATTTTTCCCTGGCCTCAGACAGTTTTCTCCCATGTATACATTTTTCAGTATTCAGCTGAAGACTTGAGGTGGACCCTTTGCAGATCTTTGGAGTTTTCTGTCTGTGAAGCTCTTTGATCTTTGTTGCTCTACCCCAGGGGGTTCTTAACCTTTTTTGTTTCACAGACCTCTTTGCCAGTCACATGAAAACTACAGACTTCTTCTCAGAATATAGCGGCAGATAGTTTTATGACACACAACATTGGCATGTCTTCAAATTAAATTTTAGAATTATTCAAAATTACTTTTTACAACTTTCATAATTTCAGTACCGGATAACCTAACACAGTTCAACATCTGTTCAAACGGTACTTTCGGCAAACATTTAGAAATTCAAGTTTTCCCATGGCATCATGAAACCATTCTCCGCTATTCTTACCAACTTTTTGCAGGCAGTTACCCACTGCACTCAGAACATGCTACATCAAAATAAAAATCATACTAAGTCCACACTATACTGGATATAATAAATATATCACACCTGTACCAACACATCCCCCCAAGAATTGTGTTTTTTTGAATTTTCAATTCAAGCTCATGGACCCATGTCAATGCCCTACTGACATGGCCCTATCAAAGCCTTAATCATTATTTAATCAAGTAAACCTCTGAATCCAATATAATCTAATATGCCCAGAAGAAAAGACCAGTTCATAAACATAATCCAATATCTATTTTTGGAATTCATAAATAATGCCAAAACTACTACACTCAGAACATGCTACATCAAAATAAAAATCATACTAAGTCCACACTATACTGTAATAAATATATCACACCTGCTCCAACAGGTCCCCACAAGAATTATGTTTTTTTGAATTTTCAATTCAAGCTCACGGACTCCCTGAAATCTTTCCACAGACCCCCTGGTTAAGAACCCCTGCTCTACTCTGAAAATTCTAACCACCTTGGTCTTCCTGGATTGCCAGCTTTTCTCTTCAACTAAGTGAGACCTCCAGGCTCCACTTGAGTTCTCCCTTCCTGCATGGTGGCCTGGAAATTTTCTCCAGAGTGTAAACTGGGACAACCACAGGGCTCATCTCATTTGTTTCCTATATCTCAGGGATCACTGTCATTCATTGCCTAATGTCCCATGTCTTATTAACCATTGTTTCATATTTTTTCCCAATTTTTAGCGGGAGAATAAATCTGGTCCTTATCCCTCTATTTTGGCAAAAATAGCCACAAGTATTTATTTTGATATTGTATGTTGCTTTTCTCTTCCATTATATCTTTTAACTGTTTGTATATATGAAGACTATTGATTTCTGTTTGTTGACTTTATAATTTGCTACTATACTAAATTTTTGTATTGCTTAAAATAGTTTAATATGTATTCTACTAAGTTTTTCAGATATCACCTACAAAGAGAGATAGTTTCCCCTTTTTCTTTACAATTCTTAGGCTTCTTATTGCTCTCTTCTTTCTAAAAGCATTGGCTAATACTTCAACACAGTGTTAGATAATATTAGAAATGGTGGGCACACATTTGTTTGAAGGCTATTGTAATATTATATGGTCCCATGCCTTATACAATCCAGGATGGACACTCACATATTCCTTGAAAGCCTGCCCCAGGTGCACCCTGTCCCGCATGTCACCCACATCCAACACCCTCCCCTGCTGTATTTACCAAAAAAAAAAATTCCAACATTGTAGTTTCAACCACATACCTGAAAATCCCCAGAGTTCATCTACTCCTTTCCCCGACCTTCCCTCCAGTTCCATGGACAGTGCAGCACCTCCACCCTACCCCTCAAAGGCCAGCACTGCCCAACCCAATAGCATCGCAGCACCATCTAGTATATTTGTATTTATATTTTGTAAAAAACAGTCATACATATATGCAATATCACCCATATTTGTGTTTTACATGAGGTTTTACTATCTTATAGTGTCCCATGTTATAGTTTTTAGCTTACCTTCTAGTGATATACATGACCTTAGACTTTCTCTTTCACCTACTGTCATACCCATACAATGGCACTGCTAGTTACAAACACCATGATAGGCTTCAACCATTTCTGATCATTTCCAAAGATTTACAAACAACATTTTTACCAGTTTTACCCTCCTTCTATTTCTGGTGACCTATATTCTAATTATTAACTCCATAAGTTTACACAATATATTTAGTGCATAATAGTATAACTATACAGTATTTGTCCTTTTGTGTCTGGCTTGCTTCACTCAATATAATTACCTCCAGGTTTATCCATGTAGACACAGTACTTTGAAGGTGGATGGTTTGAAAAAGATGTTCCATGTAAATAATTACAAGAGAGGTGAAGTGGCTATATAAATATTAGACAAAATAGATTTTAAGCTAAACATTGTTACAAGAGACAGAGAAGGACGTTATATTTGATGTGTCAAATCAATAAGATATAACAGTTATAAAGATATACATCCTAAACAATAGAGCTCCAAAATATGTGATGACAGAATTGAAGGGAGAAAATAGTTCTACAGTAATAGTTGGAGAATTCAATACCTGACTTTCAATAATGGATAGATCATCTAGGCAGAAGGTCAATAAGAAAAAAGAGGACTTGAACAACAATATAAACCAACTAGACCTAACATACATTTACAGAACACTCTACCCAACATCAGCAGGCTCCTCATTCTTCCCAAGTTCACATGGAATATCCTCCAAGATAGACTATATGGCATAATATATGGCACTTCTCTATAAATTTAAAAAGATTGAAAGCACAAAATTGTCTTATCTGACCACAATGTAATGAAACTAGAAATCAGTAACAGAATGAAAACCAGAATGTTAGCAAAGACATGGAAATTAAACAACAAACTCTTTTTTTTTTTTTTAAGATTTATTTATTTATTTTATTACATATCTCCCCTTACCCCCGCTGCGGCGTCGCGCCGAGAGTGGTCACTGCGCAGGCGCGGCTTTCCCCGCTTGTGGGCGGTCTCTGCGTCCGTTCACGGCCGGCGCTTGCTTCAGTTCGCGGGTGGCTGGCTGCGCTCCATCCGTGGGCGACCTGCCCTGCCCGTGGTGGCTCTTGCCCTGTCGTAGCAGCTTCTTGCCCTGCCCACGGCGGCTCCAGCCCGCCCATGGCAGCTTGCCATTCTCAAGGCGGTCTGCCCGCTAGGAGAGGTCCCCGGGAATCGAACCCGGGGCCTCCCATGTGGTATGCCGGCACCCTATCCACTGGGCTATCGAGCCGGCCCCAAACAACAACCTCTTAAACAAGCAATGGACAAAGAAGAAATCACCAGAGAAATTAGGAAATACTTTGAGATGAGTTAAACACACACACACATACACACACAACATATCAAAGCAGATGCAATTCTTCACTGAAAGAATCTTTTGTGTGTGTATTTATTTTCTTTCTTTTTTCTTTTTTAAAAAAGAATCTTAGAGTGAAATTTATAGGTGTAAGCACCTATTTTAAAAAAGAATAAACAGCTCAAACCAACAACCTTACTATATACATTTAGCAATTAGAAAAGAACAATCCACTCCCAGAAACAGCAGAAGGAAGAAAATAATGAAGTATACTTATTATTAATAATAAAATGCAGAGATAAAATAGAGAATAGAAGAACAGAGAGAATTACCAAAACCAAAGTTGGTACTAAACTTTGATGAACTAAATTGAAAAACCTTTAGACTGACAAAAATGAGAGAAGATGCAAAATAATTAACTAGTCATTTAAAAGAAGACTTTTATGGACAGATAATCCTGTTATTATTTTTCCCAAACTAATGTATAATATTTTTCCTCAATTAAAAGCAAGTGTTTATTTTGTATGAAAAAAATTTACAAAATACTGATCACAGAAACAATTTGCCAGTAGCACTGAGTAATTATTGTTCACAGACTATAATGTTATTTTACATTTTCTTGCCTACTCCAGATCTTTTTGGGTTACTATTTCCATGGAATACCTTTTTCTAGCCTTTCACTTTTAACCTGGTTGTGTTCTTACATCTGAGGTGGGTCTCTTGTAGAAAATATGTAGATAGCTCATATATATTTTTTTAACCCATTCGATCAGTCTATGTCTTTTGATTGGAGAGTTCAATCCATTAACATTCAGTGTTATTACTGCAAAAGCATGAGTTACTTCATCCATTTTGTCCTTCGACTCTCTGTTGTCATATTGTTCTATTGTCTGTCTTCTTATCCTCTGGTTTACCCTATCTAATAATCTTCATTTCTAAACTCTTCTCTAAATCTCTTGCCCCTCCTTTTTTTCCTTTCAGGCTGCAGCACCCCTTTAGTATCTCTTGCAAATCTGGTCTTTTGGTAACACATTCTATCAGTTTTTGTTTGTCTGAGAAGACTTTGAACTCACCCTCATTTTTGAAGGACAGCTTTGCCAGATACGGAATTCGTGGTTGGCAGTTTTTCTCTTTCAGTACTTTAAATACATCATACCACTTTCTTCTCTCTTCCATGTTTTCTGATGAGAGGTTGGCATTTAATCTTATGTGATGCTTTGCTTTTCTCTTGCTGCTTACAGAATCCTTTATCTCTGATATTTGTCATTCTGAATAGTAGGTGTCTTTAAAATTGCCTAGCTTAAATTGTCAAAATCAGGCCAGGGACTTACTAGTGGAGTGCAGATTTTCTCCCAGGGTTTGGATACCGACAGCAAACAGGCTTTGTCCATGCAATTTCCAGACTGGCCAGAAGATGGGGCGAGTTAGCGCACATTTCCACAGAGGTGTCTCAGTCTGGGTTTTCCTGTATTCCTGTGTTGAATCTCCAGATGGGAGATTCAACACGGGCTCTGCTGGCCGAATTCACTGAAGAAAAGCATCCCAACCTCCCCCCTTTTTCCTTGAAACAGCTGACAGGGAGGAAGATATCTGTACCCCTCTCAGTCGGCCGCAGTGAGCCAGGTGTTTTACCCCAGCTTAATGTCTTGGGGGTGGTGGAGGGGAGCTCTTCCTGGCTTCCATGGGGGCTTGGTAACTCACGCTTGTCATTTTGGCTTCTTTGTCTCTCTGTCCCTCACTCTCCTGGGAGTTGTACAGCACTGTCCTGGTCTGCTGACCCCCAAAGCAGGTCCCTTGGACAACTTTTGACTCTTTCTTTGTTGTTTTTGTGAGAGCATTCAGCTCTGCCTGTCTGTCCGTCACCATCTTCCCACAATTCTGCCTCAGTAAATTTTTGACCGTTTTCCTTAGTCCAAAAGAAAAAAAATCCCATACCCCACTTTTATTGACCTTAGCATTGATATAGTACCTTCTTTGATAGTGATACAAGAATATTACAATATTGCTGTTAGCTATAGTCCATAAATGACATTAATTGTATTTTTCCCATGCATCACCATATTCTTATGACCTTGTAATAGTGATGTACATTTGAGCTAGTTCATAGAACATTCTTCTGTGAACTTGTAACACTGATATAAAGGCAGTGGCCACCAGAGGTTTTGAGGGGAGGGAAAGGGAAGAATAGGTATAATATCAGACATTTTTGGGACATTGGAATTGTGTCCCCCTATACTTTCTTATTTTATTTTTTAAAAAAGATTTATTTATTTATTTATTTATTTATTTACTTTTTATCCATTTTAATCTCCCCCACCCCTATTTTTTAATTTTAAAGGGGCTTTAGATTACATAAATGTTATATAAAAAATATAGGGGATTCCCATATACTCCATCCCCTCCTCCCCCACACTTTCCCACATTAACAACATCTTTCATTAATGTGGCACATTTGTTACAGTTGATGAACACATACAGAAGCATTGTCACTAACTATGGATTTTGTTTACATTATAGTATACACTTTGTTGTGAACAATTTGTTAGGTTTTGACAAAATGTATAATGGCCTGTATCCATCATTGTAATGTCATGCAGGACAATTCCAATGTCCCAAAAATGCTCCCATGTTACACCCATTCTTCCCTTTCCCTTCCCTCAGAACCTCTGGTGGCCACTGCTTTATGGCAATGATACAAGTTCTTCCATTGCTAGAATAATAATATGTCTGTAATAATATAATA
>PVKH010042708.1:0-10798 GCA_004027955.1 Chaetophractus vellerosus | reverse complement strand
GACTCCCTCCCACATCTGAGGTCCTTTGGGGTTCGGGTGCCTCCTAATGAAACAAAGTACAGACACAGCAAGTGCAAACAATGGGGGTGGGGGTAGAGAGAGATAAATCTTTTTTTAAAATGTTTTTAAAAAGTCAAGAGAATAATAAATACATAATTCTGGACGGTGTTCCCTGCATAGATGTAGATAAGAGCAGGGGATTAGATATGTTGTGAGGATGTGGTATCTGAGTCCTGCAGTGGGTACACTGGGTTTTCAATGTACTATTTAAACTTTTTTAAATATATAAAACTAAAATAAAAGGATCCCGCAAAAATCAATGATGGTTGCAGGTCATTAAGCAAAGATTATAATTCATCTTCAACCTGAAGTCTGCCTTCCTCCCCCAAGTAAGCACTTCTCTCACCAGGGCCACAAGAGAAACCGAAATGAGTGGGAGGGGTGGTAACTTCGTTTTCACTTTTCTCTTCCTGTTTTTCAGAGCCTGGGAAAGCAAGTCAGAATTTCCAGTCTTTTCCAATTCCCAAATGATTCCCTAATTTAGAACGAATTTGGAGAAAATAAATTTTTCTCCATCTGGAGAAGGCTCTGCCGCCTGCCGTGGAGCATCCTAACTCTGGGACGCGGCGGGGCCCTGGGGTGGGAGGGCGCTCCCGCCGCAGCCGCAGCCCCAGCCGCTTCCCCTCCCCGCACCGACACGCTTTGGACTAGGGCTGGGGGGCGGTGCCCGCGCCAGAGGGTCGCGGGATGGTTAGCAGGCCGGCGCGCTCCGCAGACGGCCGGGGCTGCACCCTAGCAGGAGGCCCTGTGTGTGCGGGCGAGGGGTGGGGGGCGCGGTCCTGCGGGTTCGAGCCGCCGGGACCTTCGTGAAGCTGGCTCTGGGCCGCAGAGACGAGGCTCCGCAGCTTTAGCCTCCGGCCCACCCATCGGCCCCGAGGGCCGGCAGTTTTGGATGCAGCCTAAACGGGCGCTTTAGCGGGAGAGGCGACGAGCCCCGGCCCGACTCGGCCCCGCTTGCCCGCGGGAGCAGCCGCGACCCTCAGAGCGTCGGTCGCCGCAGGCGCGCGCGGGCCCCGGCCAGGCCGCCCGGGCTCCACGAAGCCGCGCGATGCAGCCCTGTGGCGTGGGGGGGCCGGGGAAATAAGGGGTGCTTCTGAAGCAGCCGCCGCCCAAAGGCACCCCCAGCGGGCAGGAGACCCGGGTCAAGTTCAGCCCCCGCCTCCAGGGCGCAGCAGGCGCGGGCCTTTCCGCGCGAGGCAGGCGCACTCGGCCCAGCGGCCCTGGCCTCGCTCCAGACCCCGCGGGGTGACATCACCAAACTCCTCCGGTCGGCAGGAGGGGGCCCCGAAATCCCCTAAAAAACATTGTGAGTAATCGCCAGGCGGGGCGGGCCTCGGGAGCGAGCGCAGCCGCCGCGCCAGCCCCGACCGCGGCCTCGGCGCCCGCATCCTCTCCGCGCCCCGCGCGCGGGCGCACTCGCTCCCGGCCCAGGGCGGCGCGCACTCGCTCCCGACCCCTGCGCGGGGCGGCGGCGACGTAGCGCGCATGCGCGGCCGGATTCCGGGCAGTGACGCGACGGCGGGCGCGCGCGGCGCATTTCCGCCTCTGGCGAATGGCTCGAGTGTAGCGCGCGCCGCGGGCCCAGCTGCGACCCCGGCCCCGCCCCCGGGACCCCAGCCATGGACGGTGAGGGCGCCCTCTGACCCCGCGGGGGCCCCGCGGCTGGAGCCCCCGCACCTCCTTGCGCCGGTTCTTGCGCCGGCGGGCGCTGCGCAGGGAGCGGCCCGGCGGGATGGTGACGCGGGGCGGGGCGGGCGTTGAGGGGTCTGACTCAGTTTCCCCTCCGGGTGGAGGGGTCCTTGACTCAGTTTCTGCTTTGGGTGGGGGTGTGCGGTGAGCCCTGACACAGGTTACCCCCAGGGCCAGTGGGGGCAGTTCTGACTTAGTTTCCCTGTTGGAGGAGAAAGTATCTGACTCAGTTTTCTCTCGGGACTGGCGGTGGGGAAGTGCTCCCCCTGGCTTTTCTTTATGAAAGTAGAAAAGGCCTTGACTCAGTTTCCCTTAGTAAAAGGATACCATACTCCGTTTCCCCTCAGGAAGCAGGTGTTTCTGGGGCTCCTTTCCTCCACCCCTTAGTTTCCCCACAGGTTCTAGGGAGCAGCCCCCAGTTTCTCTCTGATGGAACTGGTGAGGATGGGAAGTGGGCTTTGCTGACCCTTGCTTCCCTCCCTTTTCAGACCTGTTCCCCCTCATCTTCCCCTCAGGTAAGTGGACCATCCTTCCTCAGTGTTTCGGGGGGATCTCCCCAGGGTTAGGGGCAGTGGGCGCGGTGGCCTGACGGGGCCTGTCTCCCCCCTGCAGAGCCGGTCCAGGCCTCTGGCCCCTATGTGGAGATCATTGAGCAGCCCAAGCAGCGGGGCATGCGCTTCCGCTACAAGTGCGAGGGCCGCTCAGCGGGCAGCATCCCAGGCGAGAGGAGCACAGATACCACCAAGACCCACCCCACCATCAAGGTCAGCACCGGGTCACCAGCTCCCAGGGGTAGAGTGGAGTGCACAAATTGGGGGTGGGGGCTGTAAAATCCCAGCAGGCCTGCCTCCAGGCCACTGTGCCTTCTGGGTCGGGAAGGTGAGATTGAAATTCCCGGACCTCTAGGGTGTTCTCTGTACTTTGGACAGATCAATGGCTACACGGGGCCAGGGACAGTCCGCATCTCCCTGGTTACCAAGGACCCTCCTCACCGGCCTCACCCCCACGAGCTTGTGGGGAAGGACTGCAGGGATGGCTTCTATGAGGCTGAGCTCTGCCCAGACCGCTGTATTCACAGGTGAGCCCTCCACAGGGCTGAGCAGGGGTGGTGGGGAAGAACTGAGGGGGGAGGGACTCATGTAGCTGTAACAGTGTTATTCCTTTCTATACACAGAGCAAAATTCCTTACTCCTTGCTCTGTCTTTGCAAAAGCAGACTTGTATTGCCTTGAAATTTTCTGCTTGTGTGTTCATTCTCTCTAGCAGATGTGAGCTCCTTGGGACAGGGATGGAGCCCAAATCACCTCTGAACCCCTAACTCCTGTGGCTGGAAGGGCAAGTCCCTCAGTGTCACATTGCTTGTGCTGAGAAAGAACAACAACAACAAACTGGAGCTCACATCCTAGTTGCCAGAGACAGGCCATAAATAAATATGCAGATAAATAAACAAGATAATGTTAGAGTAATCATTTCAGTGATGAAAATTAAAACGAGATAATTGGCTGTTGAGAATAATGCAGGATGGGGGAGCTGGTCTCATTACTTTGGATTGGAAGGTCTGAGAAGGTCTCTTTCAGCTAAGACTTTCATAGTGAGAAAAAAACAGAAGCAGGGAAAGAACATTCCAAGCAAAAAATACAAGTGCAGAGGCCCTGAAGTGGGAAGGAGTTGAGTGTGTTTGGAGGAACAGAAAAGGAGCCCCTGTGGTTGGAGGAGGTTGGCAAGGGCCAGGTCGCAAGAGGGCTTGTCAGCTGGGGTCAGGAGTGTGGGTGGGAAGCCACTGGACAAGATTAAGCATGGTGTGGTGATCTGGTGGTGGGGAGGGGACAGACTGAAAAAGGCAGGAAGGTCCAGGCTGTGCTGGAGACAGCAGGACTGATGCCTGGAGGGCCTCAGCTTCCAGAACCTGGGGATCCAGTGTGTGAAGAAACGGGACTTGGAGCAGGCCATCAGCCAGCGCATCCAGACCAACAATAACCCCTTCCAAGGTAAGATGTGAGCGGGCCACCTGCCCCAACTGAGGCTACCTGCCCTGCCTCTCCCTCTCATTGGCCAAGACTCACAAGACACATGGGACCTTGCTGCCCATTCAGCCCACACTCCCATTTGACCATTGTGGACACCAAGAGGGGACATGACATCCAGGGTCACAGGTGGAGCAAGGGATGGGTCTAGAACCTCCTTTCCCTGCTCTCTAGGACTCCTCCTACTGTCTCTCATGCCATCAATCTGCCCTCCCAGCCCAGAGTTCCCTCTTCCTGCCTGCGTTCCCCAGCTCTTCTGACTGTTTTTCCTGTAGTTCCCATAGAAGAGCAGCGTGGAGACTATGATCTGAATGCTGTGCGGCTCTGCTTCCAGGTGACAGTACAGGACCCAGCAGGCAGGCCCCTCCGCTTGCCTCCTGTCCTCTCTCACCCCATCTTTGACAACCGTGAGTGGCCAGGGAGCTGCAGGCAAGGGAGAGGGAGGGAGCTGGGGAGGAGGTAGGGGGCTGGGGTGGGTGCAGCCTGGGAGGGGCTCTGGTTTCCGTCAGTCATCCAGCATATTTGTCGTCTCTGTGCCCAGCTCTGTGCTGGCTGGGAGACAAGGCGAGGAAGACCTGGAGCTGCCCTTGAGGTACAGCTTCCAGGCTGGCAGGGAGTCAGATGCATTTTTAATATCCTGTGATGAGGGGGTGGTGGAGAAAGGTGGGGCTCTGCCACCACTGGCAAGGGGGTGTGTGTATATGTGTGGGGGCGTGATGTTTGAGCAGGGTCTCTATAAAAACAGGCTGGGTGCATGTGCCCAGAATAGTGCCAGTGATTCCAGGAAATGAACTCCCAAGAACAAAACAATGTTAGGAATAATTTCAATGATGAAAGCTCCCAGGGAGCTCACAGATGAATTGGGCTGACATTGACCAACTGCAGTCTTTAATTAAGAGTACTCAGCAGGATAGATGAAAATAAAAGGGCTCTTCAGCCTCGAGGATGGGAAAGCAGGCTGAACTGGAGGTCAGGGATGGCCTTGTTGCCAAGGTGGGAATCAACTGGGCCTTGCAGATTCTTCAGGTCAGGCGGAGAGAGAAGAGGCACCAGCAGATTGGTTCCCACTAGACCATAAGCTCCACGAGGCAGAGATGTTGAGGTTTGGTGTGTTGCTGTATTTTCCATGCCCAGAATAGTGCTAGACACGTCATAGGTACTAGTAGATAAATAGCTGCTGAAGTGGTGGTTGGGGTGAGGAGCCAATGGGGGCAGTCTCATCTTGGCTGCAGAGGTGTGGTCAGTCAGCTCTGGGCAGCCCCTGGACTCTGGGCTGGACAGAGATGTCACATGTCCTGCAGGCCAGCCCCTGGGGACCTCTGGTGGTTCAGGGCTTCCTGCCTTACTCCCACACCCTCAGGTGCCCCCAATACTGCTGAGCTCAAGATCTGCCGAGTGAACCGAAACTCCGGGAGCTGCCTTGGGGGGGATGAGATCTTCCTGCTGTGTGACAAGGTGCAGAAAGGTACATGCCACGGGACAGGGCTGGGCTCTTTGGAGCAGGAGATGAGGAGCAAGGCTTAGCAGAGATGGTGAGTCAGGGAACAGTTTGTCCCCTTTCCCCCAACACCTTGGGTCCTCAGGTGGGCACCAGGGAGATGCAGTTCAGGAGGCGAACATCACAGTTGGGATGAGGGTGGGGGCACTCGATGGTTTCAGGCACGGCGCACCACATTGCTGCCCCACCTTCCGCAGAGGACATTGAGGTGTGCTTCACGGGACCTGGCTGGGAGGCCCGAGGCTCCTTTTCTCAAGCCGATGTGCACCGACAAGTAGCCATTGTGTTCCGGACACCTCCCTACGCCGATCCCAGCCTGCAGGCCCCCGTGCGCGTCTCCATGCAGCTGCGGCGGCCTTCCGACCGGGAGCTCAGTGAGCCCATGGAATTCCAGTACTTGCCAGACACAGGTACAGAGCCGGGGAGGGTAGCAGCAGGGCCACGGCGCTCCACCCAAGGAGAGAGAGGCCAGGGCTGGAAGTCTGAGGCTGTCATTGAGGACCAAAAGCTGGGGTCAGGGCTTGGGATTTACACAAGAATCGTCATCTGTTTCTTGCCTGGATAAATAATGATCGCCGAGACTTTCTGAGCTACTACATGCCCAGCCATATTCCAAGCCCTTCAGTGAATGAACTGATTTTGTTCTTTCACCAACCTTTTGCAGTAGGTGACATCATCTCCATTTTACAAATAAGAAAGTTGAGGCACATGGAGGTTGACGTGCCTGAGGTTACATGGCTAGTGAAGAAACAGAGCCAGCATTCAAACCCAGGCCGTTTGGCTGCAGGGTCTGCTCGCCATGCTGTGTCCCCATCCCTCCCACACAGCCATGGTTTGGTCAAGGCTTTTAGGCCTCTGAGCACAGCAGGAACGGCTGGAACGGGCCTTTACCAAGAGCCCAGCGTCTGACCTGTGGGTGTGTCGGCGCTGGGAGCCTGATGGAGTTTGGAAGGCTGGGCAGCAGGCCCCCAAACAGCCATTGATGCCACCAATAATTAGTGATTTGGGAGTAATGAAATAAATCTAAAAATTTTTGTGATGACAAATGCACAACATTGTGATTATAGTAAGAGCCATTGATTATACACTTTAGATAGACTGTATGGTATGTGAATATATCTCAATAACTAATGGCTTAATAAATAAATAATAATTATTGAGTGCCTGCTTGGTGCCCAGGTCTGTGCCAGGTGGTGCAAATACCAAGGTGAATTAGACATGGTCCCTGTCCTTTGGAAGCTCAGTCATGTGAGGAAGCAGAGCCTCAAGTCACAGAAAAAAATGTGAAACAGGGAGGTGTGTGCTAAGTGCTGTGGGAGCACAGAGGCGGGGAGCAGAGGAGGGCTGCAGGGAGGAGGTGACATTTAAGTTGGATCATTCTCCAGGTGGGTAGACCAGCATCTGGAAAGACGGGCTTGGAAAGTGCACAGCGCGTACAGAGGCAGCTTTGATGTGGGAGTCGACATTGGGTAGTGAGCAGGCCCATCAGAGGGGCCCTCGAGTGTTAGGCTAGGCATTCATCCAGGGTTTCATCCCGAAGGCAGTGGAGAGCCATCGGTTTACAAGCGGTGAAGTGACATGAGCAGATTTGGAAGCTCACTCTGGTGGCAGTATGCCAGAGGATCGGAGACGGGGAGACTCAAGGCAGCGAGGCCATTGTGGAAGAGTTTGCAGGAGTCCAGGGAGAGAGGATGCAGCACGAAGCTTGCAGGAGTGCAGAGCCAGACAGTTGTCTCCTTTCAGTTTCCTCCTCAGCTGCCCTGCCTCAGTCCCACTGGCCGTCGGCCTGTGTCCAAGCTATTGCCTTGGCTGGGAAGGCTTTGTCCCCAGGTCTTCACGTGACAGGCTCATGCCAGTCCTTCCCTGACCACCTCTAAATGAGTCGTCCGCCCCCTGCCCACTGCCGGGTGTGTTTCAGCACCCTGTCTGCCTGCCTTCATGCTCCTATCACTTCTGGAGATTTTCTGGTTTGTGTATATGATTGTGCCCCATCTCTTATCACTGGGATGTCAGCTCTTTGAAGCAAGGACCTTGTCTGCTTACTCCCCAGTGGCTAGAATGGAGCCTGGCACATAGTAGGTGCTCTGTAAAGATGTGTTGAGTTGGTGAATGTGGAGAGTGAGAGAGACATTGAGGATGATTGCAAGGTTTCTAGCTTTGATGAGAGGGCAGGTGGAAACACAGGGAGGTAAAAGAACCAGGTTTCTGAGGGGAGATAGGTTGGCTTTAGCCTGATGGGATTGAGGTGATTTGAGGTTATCCAAGTGCTGTGGTACTTCGACAGTTCTGAGAGCCCCAAGCTAAACTATCAAACTATCAGAGAGGAGAATAAGAGTCTCTGTCGGAGTCTGAAGCTGTCGGACTTGATCTGCCCGAGTGCGGAGAGATGATGATCAGACCTGGATGGAGGCTGGAGATGAGTTAGGATGTGTGCAGGGGAGACAATGAGCTGGAGGCATGGCCCCCCGTGAGGGCTTCCATTCCCCAGAGCCTGGCTCCATTACCTGGAGTCACCCATGTGGCAGATACAGGCAACAGAGGCCTCCGAAAGCCTGGGGACGTTGGAAGAGAGCGTCTCAGGAAAGCCCGGCTCCTCACCTTCCTCTAGAGGGCCCTGTGAGAGCTTTGGGGATGCTGCTGAGAAGAGCGAGATCCACTTCTCCCCATTCCTTCCCCAGATGATCGTCACCGGATCGAAGAGAAACGCAAGAGGACATACGAGACCTTCAAGAGCATCATGAAAAAGAGTCCTTTTAATGGTGAGGCTGGGGTGAGGGGAAGCTGGAAAGGCAGCAGGCATGGGAGGGGAGACCCTGGAGCTTGGGGAGGGGGCACCTCTAGAGGCTGAAAGCTGATCCAGCCCTTGCCTTGCAGGCCCTACTGACCCCCGGCCTCCACCCCGGCGCATAGCTGTGCCTTCCCGCAGTTCAGCTTCCATCCCCAAGCCAGGTAAGGGTTTCCTCTTGTCTGCTGGAACTGCCAGTTCAGATCTGTTCAGCCTTGGTTTAGACCCCTTCTGGGAGGGAGACGAGCAGAGGAATCAGCCATACCAGTAGGTGCTGTCTGTTGCACCCATGTTTCTGGGGGTGAGTCCTGGATAACCTTTGTCAGAGAAATCTGAGGTGCAGTGAATATGCAGATTCCTGGGCCCCATCGCAGACCTACTGATTTAGTGTCTCTGGAAATGTGGCCCAGGAGCCAGCAACTTCCCAGCAATGCTAATGCATACCGAGCACTGAGAACCACTGGTTCTCAGAAGTTAAAAAAGAAAAATCATTCTCTGCCTTCACTCTAGTTAATTAGGGAGCAACAGCAGCAACAAAGTCACCGCTAAAGTAGTAAAATGTATGTGCACGTAGGTGGCTGGAAAAGGAACGACAAAGTGCCCTGCTCCAGACCACTTCTCTCTGGGTGTCCCTTGGGCTCCCGTCTTGGGTCTTGGCTTGGCAGCTTTAAAATGAGGAGGTTAGACCAGTTGATGTCTACAAGGCTGGGGGAACTGTAAGAGGTCAGAGGTGAGAGAGCTTCATGGGCTGGAGTAGTCTGGAGAAGGGGGCGGCCAGAATGTGGACCCTCCAGGCTGGGTCTGAGTAGGTAAAGGAGGAACTGGTGTTTTGGCAGTGACTCCCTAGGGAGGGCTTGACCCTAAGCACTATTGAGAGGGGTGGGGGATAGAGATAAATGGGATGGGTGGGCCTCTAGGGCCTTCTCTGACCCCTGCCTTTCTGCCTCTCTCCTCCAGCCCCCCAGCCCTATCCCTTTACGCCACCCCTCAGCACCATCAACATTGAGGAGTTCTCCCCCATGGTCTTCCCTTCTGGGCAGATAACAAGCCAGGCTCCCCCTGCCCAGGTCCTGCCCCAGGCCCTGGCCCCTGCCCCTGCCCCTGCCCCAGCCATCGCATCAGCTTTGCCCCAGGCCCCAGTGCTGCTCCCGCCTGCCCCCAAGACCACCCAAGCTGGGGAAGGGACACTGACGGAGGCCCTGCTGCAGCTGCAGTTTGATACTGATGAAGACCTGGGGGCCCTGCTCGGCAACAGCACAGACCCAGCTGTGTTCACGGACCTGGCATCCGTCGACAACTCTGAGTTTCAGCAGTTGCTGAACCAGGGTGTATCCATGGCCCCCCACACAGCTGAGCCCATGCTGATGGAGTACCCTGAGGCTATAACTCGCCTGGTGACAGGGTCTCAGAGGCCCCCTGACCCAGCTCCCCCCCCCATGGGAGCCTCGGGGCTCCCCAACGGCCTCCTCTCAGGGGATGAAGACTTCTCCTCCATTGCGGACATGGACTTCTCAGCCCTTCTCAGTCAGATCAGCTCCTAAGGGGCAGGGGGGGTGACACCTGCCTTGCCCAGAGCACTGGGGCTGCAGGGGATTGAACCCCTCCCACAGCACTTATGGATTCCAGGGGTGCCCCACCTTCTTTGGGTGATAATGTTCTCAAAAGGGGAGCACATTTTATTCATTTATTGGCAGTATCTGTATCTCTTTCTTTTTGGAGGTGCTTAAGCAGAAGCATTAACTTCTCTGGAGAGGGGGCAGCTGGGAGGCTCAAACTCTTCCCCTACCCTGATGTTCAGCTCCCTTTTCTCTGTAAGGAACTCTGGGGGCTCCCATCCCCACCCTCCAGCTTCTAGTACTCTCCTAGAAAGAAGGACAGGCTGGCGCTATGGCCTTTGGAGCCACTAAGCCTTATTATCAAGTGTCTTCCTCAAACCATGAATTCATTTACACCTCGAGCCAAAATAATGCTCCTGTTACTAGTCCCTCCGTGGCGTTAACTCTGTCCTTGTGCCTAACACCAGCGTTTGAGAGGCTGGCCTTCCTGCCCTGCACAGGTCCCTGCCAGCTCGTTTGTTGTTCAGCTACAGCTGGGGGAACTGGTGGGACAGCACTGACCCTCTCCAGGATCCAGAGGTTTGGTCTGAGATTTCCCTGTTCCCCCTTTTCTCAAGTGCCTTAGTAGTAGGGCAAGTGGTTTGGAGAATGGGGGGAGGGCAGGCTGGTAGCTCTTCAGTCAGGAGGCACGTTTTTTACTGAACAATCAAAGCAGTTGGACTTTTGCTCTTTCTATTCTGTACTAATAAATGTGTTGCCAAGCTGGCCAGAGATCTGCCTTCTTTCAGCAGTCACTGAGCTCACTGAGCACAGTCTTAGCTGGTCACATCACATTGGTGATACAGAGTTGGATGCAGTCACCTGTGAACTTGCAGCCTGAGGGTGCCCTTGGAAAGCCCAAAGCCCTCCTTACTGTCCAGTGGAGGAAAGCAGGCAGCGGAGGTGGGGGACCCAGTGCAGTGAAACCCCTCCCACTAGGGCCGTTAGCTGTAGGGGTGGAACAGTTTCAGGAAAGGACCCACAGAGGCCACATTATCTCCAGACCTTAGAACAGGCTCGCACAGTGGGCCCAGCCTGCCTTTGGAGGTGGGGTTATGGGAGAGGCTGTTGGGAAGGGACGCTGGGGCTAGGCTGTAAGAAATCAAGAACTCAAGGGAACCAGCTGTGGCTCAATTGATAGGGCTCTG
>PVKH010042707.1:0-10794 GCA_004027955.1 Chaetophractus vellerosus | reverse complement strand
CCTCAGAGAGCCCCTGAAAAGCAGGATGTCCCAGTCAGCCCTAACAGGGGGCAGACGGGGAAAGGGGAGGGTAGCCAAATGGTGGGATGGAGCCTTTCTGTCCACACTGGCCAGGGACCTGAAGGAGCCCTCACTCAAGGCTTCTTTGTGATGCTGGGCAGCTGTACTGTGACCAGCATGCAGACAAGCCCCTGACCCTCAGGACGAGAAGTGTCATTTTTGCCTCTGTCCTCACCAGGTGAGGCCTATGCTTGTTCTGGCTTCACTTGGGCCAGAAGGAAGGCAGTGGTGGGGCCAGGGCAGGCTGAGACAGAGGCCTGAAGGCACAAACCCCAATAGGCCAGTGGACAGGCAGCTGCAGCCTTCGGGGGACAGTGGGAAAGGAGTGGAGGACCCACCTGGGAACATTTTGTATGGGACTGGATAGTTCTTTCAACTTTCCCAGAGCAGAGGGTCAGAAATAGCATTAGCAAAAACTCAAGTCACATTGATGCCCTCAGAGACAGGGGCTGTTTCTCCCACGCTTCTGTTGGGCTTGGGAGCCTGCGCCCGGGGAACGAGGCAAACAGGCTCCTCCAAGGTCAGGACCACTTCTGCAAGACCACCACGTTCATTGATCTGTGTTCCTTTTCCAGGCAGTAGTGAGAGCTCAGAGTTTAGTGAAGAGATGTCTTCAGGGCTGGAAAGGTGAGTGTGGCCTCAACTCAGCACCTGCCTCACAGGGGAGATGCTCAGGGCCCAAGGAAGCAGAAGACACCCTCCGGGCAGGGACCTGCATCCCCACTCTACCCCACCCCACTGCCCCAGCCTCAGGTGAAGGCTGCTTTGTGGCCCCTGGTCTCAACCTCAGGCAGCTAGGAAAGAGGGAGGAAATGCAGGACAGGCGCTTTGCAGAGGTAGCACCCATCATCATCTGAACCGAGAGCTAGCCCAGGAGCCTGAGGCCAGCGCCCTTGTCCTCTGGCAGAGCGGCAGGAGACCTTGGAGCAGACTGGGTCTAAAATGTGGATTTTCAAAACCAGAAGCTGGGGCGTCAGTCTAGTCTTGAGATGAGCACATGGCTCCACCTGGTGGAGTATGCAAGTGTTGCACCCACACAGCCTCAGGCCTTGGGCTGTCTGCCTTCATATGCATTAATTGGGCACTGGCCCTACTAGGTGCTGGTGAAAGAGCGAAGTGACCACAGCTGCTGCATACCCTCCGGATCCCTCAGCTCAGGGTTTGGCTCCCCACGGCAAGCATGTCTGCCCGTAATCTGGCCTCGTGCTCGGGAATGTACCAATTGCACACACTCCACATACTGATATGGAAACTGTGCCAGGCACCAGGAGGGCTCTGGGAAGACAGGAGACACCAAGAATAGGGTGAAGGGCATCAGCATGATGACCTGAGGTCTGGGGAAAGGTGATGAGAAATACAGTGACACAAAGTGCCGGAGAGTGGCAGTTTGCACTTTCCTTCAGAGCAGCCCCTCTGCCCGTGTCCAGGGGCCTCTGCACACAAGCATACATGCTCACACACAGTTACACAAGCTCACACATAAACACGCACACTCGTGCACACACACACAACCTCTGACATAAACACATATATACTCTATCACACACATGTACGTACACGCACATGCATGCACGTACCCTCACTGACACACATACACATGCTCACACTCACGCACACCTGCATACTCTCTTACATGTGTACACATTCACACAAGCACACATACACACTCACGTGTGCAAACAATGACACATTCTCTCACCATTACACATGCATACTCATGTATATGTGCACACGCTCACTCACGTACACACTTTTTCTATGGTGCTGAAGTTTCCTGTCTCATCCATCCCCATAATCATAAAATGACCAAAGAGGATGCAAATCCTGCCTAGCAAATCTTCACAGGGCAATGGGATACAATATGATCATAACTAATATTTGTTGTGTTTTCACCATGTGTCAGGCACCATCTTAGCACTTTACATGCATTACCTCACGAAATCCTCAAGCACTCCTTCACAGTAGCTATTTATATTGCCCCCATTTTATACAGAGAGGTGAAGTAACTTGTCCTGCTTCACACTGTTCTAGTAAGTGGGAGAGCTAACCCAAATCCACGTCTTCCTGACCACCAAACCCACCTCTTCATCATCGTGCTTCGTGGCCTCTTGTAGAGGGCCGGCTGAGACAGCTACAGGGGCTGGCCCCGTGGCAGGCCTGCAGTTATATCCTGGAGGGTTGGTCAGTGAGACTGTCTATGTGAAACCCAAGTTGGAGGGCTGGGAGTAACAATGTCATGAGCCTCAGTAGCCCTTTCTCTCTGCCTCTGCTCTATGACTCCTGAGGGACGTTTGCTATGTTCCCATTCTGGGAGCTCAGGCACACAGAAACACCATTAGGCAAATCTAGCTTTGGGCAGACCCCCAACAGTAGGCATGAGGACCACATAGTCACCAGGGGCAGAGTCTGTACCAGTCAGGGGACCCCTGGGGAGACGCTGAAGAAAAGAGGGCTTAAAGGCAAGCCAGCATATCCCCTGGCCACTGGCCAGTGAGGACACCTCAAAGGGGAACCTCAGTCATAGTGCCAAGATCCTGAATATCAGCAAGACCTGGACCTATTCATTTGTTCATTCATTCATTCATTCATTCATTCATTGAATAGCTGTTTATTAAGCAACTATTCCTTGCCAAACACCACACAGTTACTGGGGATATAGCAGATTTGGTTCTTGCTAAGAACCCATGCCTGAAATTAGAGGTACAAGAAAGGAGGATGATAAGAGAGAATTTCTTGCTTTAGGAAGATGACGTTGTGCTCAATTCATGAACATTATCAGCTATAGCGTTTCTATTTATATCTCTTTTATTTCGACTTTAGCATTTAGACTCACTATCTGAATGTCTATAGTGGCATCTCCATGCACTGGCCTCCCAGCCAGCTTGTTTATACAACCACATGTCCAAGCCCTGCCTCCAGCAACCTTTGGAATAGCCCTGCACAGAGAATGTCCTATTTCTCATTCTCTCAGGACCTAGCTCCTGGCCCACCCCCTCCCTGCTGAGGGGAGCAGGAGGCCCCTTGCTTTGGAAGATACCAGTAGGCTATGATGTCTCTTCCAATTCCTTCCCAGACACAAGGCAGTCCTGACAGTCCAGATGCTGACTGCCCCCATGGTATCCAGTTCCTGGGGCCCTGGGACAGTCTCCATTTCCATCCTGCACCAGAAAGAATCTAGTCCCTCAAAAGCAAGTGAGCATTCTAGACTTTACTGAAAACTCCATGGGAGAGTTGGAGGGGAGGATTTATCTCACACACTTCATGGTGAAACAACTTGAAAATCTTCATTAGACTCAATTAGAGTGTTTTCTTTCACGGTTCAGCAATCTTCATGTTGCCATCTGGGTCTCCTTATTCCTAATCTTCGCCATCCATTGCCCCACTCTACTAGGTCCTCCCTCCCTCCATCCCCTCAGCCTCCCTCTACTACCTAAGCCTCTCTCAGGTCAAAGTGTTCCTATTCTGTAAAGGGGGGTAGATTCCCTTTTCCCAGGAAGCCTGGATATTAGCCTGCCTGTGTCCAGAGGTCAGTATTTGCCTAGAAAGAGCCTCCAAAATAATTTTTCAGCAAAGCAAAGCCTCCCTTACTCAGAGTCTCACACACCTATCAGTTGCCGTTAAGAACAGCTTTCTCTGCATTATGACTCTAGTGCAAGTGGACAGAAGCCTTGCAGCTGGGGCCAAGGGTGCAGGTGAGAGCGGGGCCCCACCCAGAGGAATAAAGTTGTGAGAAAGGAAGAGGCTCTTGGCTCTTCTAGTCCCTAGAGCTTTTGACTAGAGAGGGGGCCAGTGCTTTTCCCCACAGACCTGGAGCTTAGGGACCACAACCTTCAAGTGACTTACATACCAGTTCCCCTCCCTGGTGAAAAGCATGGCCCAGGCCAGGAAGAGGAATGGAGTCAGATACCAAGGTGAATGGCAGGGAGACCCCTGACCAGTGACCTCCTCTCTGCACACACCACACATACCTCTGTTGGTTTGAGGGCATACCTTAATCACTAGTTATGCCTCTGTCTGGCCAAGGGTGGAGTCATTTACCCTGTCTTGAAAGTTTGCCTTCCCATTGTTTAGACAGGGATATCTTAGCCCGGTGGCCCAAAGGCAGTCCTTGGGGAACAGCCAGAGGTCCGGCTGTGCCCAGTGCAACTCTGGAGCTGCTGGTCATAAATAGCACCCATATGAGAACCCACTGTGCCCCCATGGACCCATTGCACTGCTGTCCATGGGGGTGGGCCAGGAGGAAAGATGACCACAGCCACCAACCTCTGTTCTTGTTGGGACTGTAAAGTGAGGAAGTAAAAGGCACCCTCTTCACCTTCCTGTCCCCTCATCCATCCCAGCCTTGGCAAGGTCACACAGGGCCTGCGGGGGTAGAGAGGGGCAGAAGCTGGGCTGAAGCCAGGAAAAGCAGCCAAAACCATGAAGGTGCTGGCCATTTCTCAGCCCCCAGGCTGCCCTAAAGATCCTCCCCTATCCTCTGGGCCCAGATTGAAGACAAGGTGATGGTTCCGGGCCAGGGCCCTGAAGACCTAGACAACTGGGAGTCTCTAGGGAAAGGGGTGAGGGTGGGTCTGCTCTTCTTTTGAGACTGCCTACCTTCCCCTGGCCTGCAGCTTTTCTCACCTTAGTACCCTGGGAGTGGGGGCAAAGGTAGAACAAGAGCCCTGCAACACATTCTATTTTCCCAAGGGGGTAGGGGGAGGCACCCCTGAAACAGCATTTTAAACAGGCACTTGATTAACTAGAAAGTGGGAACTGTGGATGCTTCGATCTCGAGTAAACATCAGGCTTCTGAGACATTAAGGGAGGATGGGAATATTTTAGCAAGGAACCTCAGTAAAAGGTAATAGGTGCTTTTTCATGCCTGATTTGGAAAGCAACTTTTGGAAGTGTTGACACTAAGGTGAGACCAAGAATATCAGCCTAAGTGTTAAAAAAAATTTAATGAGATTTTAAAAAAGGGAACAAAATGGATAAGATGAACATGTATGTATATATATGTATGAAAATACCTAATTCATCATCTTGATTATCTCTGGGTTGTAGGATTATTGGGTGTTTCTTTCCTTAATTTTTTTCTATATTCTCCAAATTTTCCACAATAGATGAGTATTTCTTTTATACCCAGAAAAGAAGAACATTTAACTTTTTAAAAGAAGAACATTTAACTTTTTAAAAGAAGGTATAATCAGAAATGTCATACCTTGTCTGATCAGTTTTTGTTTAGGAAGTGAAATATGAAAGTATGTCACCACAGTCATTGCAAAACACTCAGCCAATCTGCCTTCTCTGGTCTGACATTGCCAGTGTCTGTGGAAGGATCTTCTCATGTGAGAGATGGGATTGAAAAATTGATGGATGGAAAGACTAGGAGGCAGAGGGGTCCTCGGAGGACCCAGTAGTCGGAGGAAATTCTTCTAGTGGGAGGAGAAGGGGTGGAGAGGAATGTGTGACAATCCTCTTGGAAGCAGAGCAGGCTTCTCTTCCTTCAGATGGAGTGGGTAGGGATACGGAGCTCACAGCAGAGGTGAGTGGCAGAATAAACAAACAATGCCAGTCCACCGAGGACCATGAAGAAAACGTACAGGACACAATGGGAGTGTTAACAGGGTGACCCACATCAGGCTTTGAGTTTAGGGATGACTTCTGAGTCAGAGGTGATGGGTAAGCAGGGGCCCAAGGATATTTGGGGAAGAGGACCACAGTGGACACTCAAGGGGACAAGGGGGTTCCTGGGACCTGAGGAGACTGTAAGGACATGAGAGGTCTCCTGCAGGAAAGATAGCTCTATGACATGTCCTGTCCACTCAGTTACTTAGTGTATATTTGCAGTGAAAAATCATGGTCTGGCTTCTAGACACTGCTAGCAGTGCTGGGAGGGACCCAAAGTCAGGTCCATTTACTCCCTCAGTGACCTTGAGCACATATCTTAACTCCTCTGAGCCTCAGGATCATCAGCTCTACAATGAAGATGCCAGCAGTCAATACTTAGCACACAGATGGAGCGGCTACATTTGGGGAACTTATTTTGGGATTTTTATGAATTTTACTCAATAGGTATCTCTTGCCAACAAGAAAGTGATCCAAGGGCCTAGACCGGGTGAGGTGAAGAGAAAATCCCCCAAATGGCAGTCCATCCTCATAGGATGGATGGGCCTTAATGAATGCAAATTTCTGCCAGCCCCTGTTTGTCTCCAGCATGCCCTTTTAAGAGATTGCTACAGGCAGTCGGCCCCTGTGGGTGCTGCAGGATGTTTAGGGTTTGGATGATGCTGTTTCTGCCCTGTATGAGGTTTTCTTGACCCTTTTAGCTAGTGGAATTGTTCAGAGAACTTAGGGAAACACAAGGAAAGTAGTCATGGCAACAGAATACCAAGCCTGCTACTCCAAAATCAGTTTTTAAAGAAATTCATTTCCTTCCGTAGGAAGAGCAGAGGAGCCTGGTAGATACCCCAGGTTTGCCAGGGAACAAGAATACCACTCAAGCCCCAAACTCCGTGGTATTTAGGGAAAGGAAGGCCAAGCTCTGGAGGTGATCCTAGAGGTGAGGGGCCCAGCCTCAGCAGAACTGCAAATATAAGGATGGCTGTATCCAGGGTAACACACACAAGAGCCTCAGCTGCCCCACCCACCTGCGGCAGAGGCCCAGGGAATCCTCCGAGCCCATGTCCCTCACCCACCAACCCCTAGGTCTGGTTTTTTCAGGTCCATCCTGTTGCTTGTTACCTGGATTCTGTTGCTCTGCCCAGCCCCTTTGGCAGCCTAGCTGGATGATTTGCCTAGCTTCTGATTTTGCCCCCTTGCCTCCACCACCAAGATGCTGTCTCTTGTATTGTTCCCTAGCTCCAAGCATTAAAGTCTGGCAAGTGAGGTTCCACTCAACAGACTCCTCTGAGAGAGAAGAGTGAGCAAAGGTCGCTGGGCCTCTTAAGTTCCAGAGCCTCTTGCTTGACTCTTTCCTTGGGTTCTGGCACACGGCAGCTGGGGCCCTGCCTGCTAGCTGCTGTTGATTCATGGGTAGCTGAGGAAACTCTGCACACAGCTTTTCTGTCCAATATCCACCACCCCCACTGAGTCAGGATCTGGAAGGTGAGCGGAACTCTCCTTCCATCTTGGATCTATCCTTCTCTCTGCATATCTGCTTTACTCCTCTCTGTCTCACTGCAGACTAGCCTTCTGGACTTATCAGTCCACAGAGGAGATGGTCAACTTACACTCTCAAGTTCATATTATATAAGTTCACCCAGCAACAGAGCCTGACTGCCAGTCTCTCAGATCTGGTTCCTTCTTTCCAGGAGAGAAAATCTGATTGAGCTGGCTTGGATCAGGTATTGACCTATCCATTCAGCTATCAGAAGCATGGGGACATGCAGTATAAACATGGCTCCTAAGGACCCATGTGAATCAGGGACATTTCCCAGAGAAGGGTGAGTGGCTCACAGGCAATGGAGATCCTTCTAAAAGTATTGCTGGAAAAGTAGTCCTACAGCCCAGCAGAACTTGGAGTGGCAGGGTCCTGCCTACAGGTGATGGTTAATCATTGGAATGTGTCTGAGATCAAGGGCTCACTGATGTAGGTGGACACTTGCTGATAGACAGCATTGCCTGGACCCTTCCACAGGTAGGGCTGTGTGCTCTAGAGACAGAAGAGTGGTGGTAATCCTACTTCTGCTGCAACTATGATTACTGAGACATCAAAGTAACTATTATCTCCTTGCTCCCAACCCCCTAAGCAGTAACATGGAATCAAGTGTTATGAAATTTGAGTCCTCAAATATTTACAACCTAATGCATATCTAGAAAACTACTGAGGGGAAGATGGCCTTTCACACCTGCCTTGGCTAGTCTGAATGCTCCATAATGCTATTGGCCCAAGCAGTATCCCGGCTGATTCCACTTCATCAGCACCACCCACTCTTCCTCTTCCTAGCCTTGTGACCTTGGGCAAGTTACTCAACCTCGTCAAGCCTCAGCTTCCTCATCTATAATCCAAGAATAATAATAATTCCTACCTCACAATGTTGTGTGATTAAATGAGATGATAATCGAATACTGCTTAGCATATTGCCTGGCACCCCATCATCACCATCATACCACCACCATCACCACTACCATCATCATCTTGTACACCCTTGGGAACTAAGGTATTCTACCTGTTTGCCAGCCTACATCTCCCCAGACATGACTCCACATGAGCTCCTGGTCTGGGCAGGCCTCGATCCATCCCCCAGAGGATGGACACATTACTGAGACACATTCTGTGTTCAGCCCCACATGTTCCTAGCATGATGCTGGGAAAGGTGTTCATGGTTGTGGAGTGGGATCCCTCCACGTCAGTCAGGGAAATCCCATGATTTCTGGGGTTCACCAGATACTACCTGTTCATTTTGCAGTTTCTGGCCCCGAACATCCAAATAACAAATCTGCTCAAAGCAGGGAAGTGATTGAATCATCTGGTCCCTGGATGTCTCTGCAGCTTTCCAGTGCCTGAAGATCCTGGCTCCTCTGTGATGGTGCTACCCTATCCAGGCCCAGCCAGAGTTCCCCTGCACCATCAAAATCCTGCCTGTGGGAGAGCCCACCATGGGTGACACCTCTGCCTCTCCCTCCACCCTGAAAGGCAGCATCTTGTGGTGTGGTTAAGAGGGCTGTAGGGTCAGACAGACCTGGGTTCAAATCCTTACTAGATTCATACTTCAGTCATATAGCTTTCCATCACTGAGCCTCAGTTTCCTCATGTGGGGAGGAGAATAATGCTTAATGCTTCAATAAGATGACAAATGTAAGGGCCTGGTTCATGTGAGTATTCAAATTAGGAAGATTATGACTGGTTGGAAGGTGCTTATTTAAAGCTCTCCTTGGACAAATGTCTGTTCTGCCAAACATCTATTAAATGTGCAGCCATGGACTATCTCAACTAGGGCAGAGTGACAATGCGAAGAAGGTAGCAGCACTGGCTGCATTGTCCTGTCTGAGGAAATACTGGTTATTCCCGATGTTCCACTATCATCACAAATTTTCCTGGGGTACCAGTGGGAAAAGGACTATTGAGAAGAAAGGTAGAGGAGAGGAGGCCAGAGGATCCAGTTATGGGAAAGGAGGCTCCATCTGCAACTTCAAACAGATAGTAGCTCAGGGCAGAAATCGGGATCAGATGAAGAGGAGGCACCCTCTGAACAGCCAAGCCACCAAGCCGCAAGGGATGTCACCACAGAAAGTCCATTGTCAGATTCTCCCTGGCTCATAAGGAATCTGTTTTGGCTGGGGAGAGAAGTAACCCTGGAGGCAGCCCGGTCCAGATCCCCCTGAGCAACACTGCTTAAGCATAGGCTTGTGAATTGTGTCACACTTAGTTGTGAGGTGCTTGACAAGTGTTACCAGGAATGGTGAAAGTGCTGAAGCATGTGAGTGTTTTACTTCTGTATAAATTAGAGCAGATACGTTGTCTGTATAATGTCACATTCACTCACTGCATTCCCACCTAGTTTCTTGAAGAGAAGAGAGGGAGGAGGCAGTTCAGCCAGTGGTCTGGGAGCTGAACATACCAGGGATGTCTCCCCTCTCTGCCACAGCTCATGGTCGAGATGGGAGGAGGTCAGAGTGTGACAATCATCTGTCACTGGGAAAGGGCAGAGACCCATTACATTTGAAGACTTGGGGAGCCAAACCCATGCTGTGGTACCTCATCACCAAAAGAGGAGTAAGTGATGGGGCAGAAGGGGAGGGTCCTGGAGCAGTCATCATCCTAAATGACCATCAGACTACCACCGTCCCTGAGCGGGGGCCCCTGGACAGTAGACCCAAGATGATCATCAAGAACTGTTCCTTCTTGGGAAGAAGATGGAGGAGCCTAGGCTCAATTATGATACAGTCCCCTTGCTGCAATGAGTGAGGATATCTTCACACCACCCAGAGGTGTCTGGTGGCATAAGACAGTATGCAGCAACCTAGGGCTGGCAGGAAAGGGAATATTTGGGAAGGAAGTCTGGATACTTGAAGTCTGGGCCTTGTCTGACTTTATAAATTGTGTTACATCATTGTTTGGCCAATGGGCAAAACAAGTAATAGCTCAGGGGTGGGGAGAAGGTTGGAGGACCATGCAGACACAGGAAGTGATTCTGCTAAGAGAAGAGAGAAAAAGATGGAACCTCTCCCCAAATAGGTTGAGCTTCCTGTACCCTTCTCTTTTTGGAAAGGCTCATTTCAGAAGAAGTGTAAGTGAAAGAAAACCCAGACAGGGAGCCTACAGAGACATCCTGGTGCACGAACTCTTGGATGGCTGTAGCAGGTCACAGAGCAAGTTTGCAGGGGACTAACTGAAACCAGCAAAGGCGGCCGTCTGATGGAGATGATATAGCAAACAGAGGAATTCAACCGAACACTGTACATACCCCCTGGGCCGATGTGCAAGACTACCCACAATTCAGTATCTATTTGCACTTTCAATTTGGGTTTACTGTGGAATATATGATTTATAGGGCATTTTCTATTAAATATTGCCACATTGTGGTAAGTGGGCTTGCCTGTACTTTAGTCATTCCCTTGACACTGGAAAAGGGATGATCATTCAATAATAAATTAAGAAAATAGTTACGTGGATATGGGAGGACTTTCACAGATAGAAACGCGCGGGGGTGGGAGCGGGTGTTGTGTTCACTGGCCTGGCTACTCCAGGTATACGCCCAGTGTGCCCAAGAAGGCTGGAGAGTTGGGAGGGGGAGGTTTGCCCGGGGA
>PVKH010042706.1:0-10811 GCA_004027955.1 Chaetophractus vellerosus | reverse complement strand
TTCTGAAAATCTTTGAGGTATCTTGTGTCAAAGCAAAGTCTTGTATGGGAATGCATCCTAGCTGGGCCTGAATAAGGCTGGGAGAAAGAAGAAACTTAAGTATTTCTTTTTAAAAGTTATCTCAAAGTATATGACATTACTGACAGAAGTATCCATTCTTAAGATTCCTCCCTGCCTTTATTTCTGTGATACTACATGATTCTACATCTTACACCATTATGTTTCTGTCTCTTATTGACTGTCTCTCCCCAACCTCAAAAAGTTTGGTCCTTATTTCTACACTTTTCTTTATTCATTCAAATTGTCATTCTCTTAAAAATCTCATTTCTTCTCAAGATTTTCATTATAATCTCTATAATTTCATTATAAATCCCTAATGCTTACAGGACACTTTCACTTAGACTGTTACCTTATCTCAACACATATAATACTATTGTCATATTTTACTCTGATACCATCTCTGTCCTTTGATTTATTATTTTTAAGGTATTATAAAAATACAATATGTTTAATCAACAAATATTTATTAATGACATACTGAGTGCCAGGCATAGACTTAGGTGCTGAGGATTGTTCAGCATGTGAAGACTGGTACAATATTAGTTGGTTATTAGAAACCAGCAGTCGTTTGGCTACAAAATTTAAGTAGTAGGTAGAAGGAGAAAAAAGGAGCTAGTGTACCTACCATATTCCAGGTTCTCTGCTCCCTGTTTCACCTGAGTTTATTTATCTAATCAGATACTGATATGTAAATAAATCTATGGTTCTACCTAAAGCTATTAGACTTATATTACCCTCTTGGCAGGCTCTGGGTAAGATTAAAAACAGTGAAGTGCAGAAAAAGAAAGAACAGAATGTTTATATTTCATGGTTTAGTTTTAGCAGAGGACAAGTGAAAATATAAAGAAGCAATCAACTCATTTCTCAGTATGGGTGCATACAGCCTAAGCTATAGACTACATACTTCTTTTGGCTATAGTATATGCTTCTGAAAATTATTTCATATTATCTATTAAATTATTGTAAAGCTACATGGTTTATTAATAAAGAAGTAACTGATAGAAAAATGTGGATAGGATGCTTTAAATACTGAATAAAACTCCTTGTGAAGCTACTCAGGGATATACAAATGCAGGGTATATAGAAAATTGCTGGAGTAAAAATAAGATTTTTGAGGTAATATTTCTATTTAAGAGCAAAATTTCTGTTAATAAATAGGACACTTTCAACATCTTACATCACTGTCAGAAACCTTATTATAAGAAGTGTAGTGATGATTAGGAGGGAGAATACAGATCTATTCCAGTTGATACAAAACCTTGTCTGTCTCTCTCCTCCAGATAAAGAAGTAGTGATGACATCTTGTGATCTTACCTTCCTGAGCTTGTCTTCAGTAGAAATAAAAGTTTCACAGCCTCAGGTGAGGTGACACCCCTGCCACCTCTACTAATGGGGACAGAACTGCATGGTAGTTAAGTAATGATAAATTCAGGGTTCTTGTAAGGTTCAATAGAGATAAGGTATTGATTCAGTTAGGATTAGATACAACTGGTGACTAGGCTATAGTGGTTTAAACACACAATGGTTTATTCTCTTGTGTAAAAGAAATTCAGATTTAGGCAGTACAGGGTTTGGTATATTGGCCCCATTCTTCAGGCTATCTCAGGGTCTATGATGGCTGTTGGAGCTTTATCCATTATATATTCATTCCACACAGCTTGCAGGAGGAAGGGGTTAAAGAGAGAAGGATGCCTATTTGCCACATCCTTCAAACAGTCATCTAGGGAAATTAACAGAACATTTCTACCTATATCTCATTAAATGGCCAAATCTTAGTTACAGGGTCACATCTAGATACAAATTAGGCTGGGAAATGTAATATTTTTCCTGTGTAGGTTAAAATAGATATTGGAACAGTCAACTAGTAATTTCTGCCATAGGTATGTAAAGCAATGAATGTACTGCCTTCAACAGAGTAAATATTCAAGAAATGGTTATTACTAATAATTATGATAGTTGGATAAGCCATTTAAGGCTTGCTCTCAGCTTCTACAATTAACAAACTAATAAAAATAATAGCAGAGGACTGTAGGAAGATGGTGGAGTAGCAAGCTCCAAGAATCAGTTTCTCCATCAAAACAAATATTGACCTGGCAGGAAATATCTGAATGAACTATTTTGAAACTCTGAAGTCTAGTGGAACACTGGACAGCATCTAGGGAAGAGATGGAAGAAAAGGCTAGTCCTCCAAAATCTAGAGTTGTGTAGTCTGATTGCTGATCACTGCTTTTGATCAGCTACTTCAGATTCTTGGGGGGTTGGCTCTGAGGATGGTCATTGTTCCAAAGACCTTTAGGCAAAAGTGGGAGCAAAGTCTTAAAGAAGCAGTAACTATTTCTCTCTCTCTCTCTCTCTCTCTCTCTCTCTCTCTCTCTCTCTCTCTCTCTCTCTTTCCTCTTTCCATTCCCTATTCAGCAGCAAAAATAGTTTGGAAAAGACACAAATTGACAGCCCCAGCTAACAACAACAAAATTAACAATCCCAGAGGAGTGAAAAAATAGATTTCCAGAGGTACAACAATATAACTCAGAACATCCAGTTCTTAACCAAACAATTATACAACACATGAAGAAACAGGAAAGCATGGCCCATTCACAGGAAAATAAAAAGAATTCTCCAGAAACCATCACTGAAGAAGTTCATATATTAGAACTATTAGTTAAGAAGTTTAAATCAACTATTTAAATATGTTTGATGTGTTGAAAGAATCCATATACAAAAAACTAAAGGAAATTAGGAAAACACTGTCTGAACAAAACAGAGATAGAAAGTAACCAAACAGAAATTTTGGAGCTGCAAAGTACAGTAACTGAAATGAAAAAATTCACTACACTAATTCAACAGCAGATTTGAATAGACAGAAGAAAGGATCAGCAAACTTGAAGACAAGAAAATTGAAATTACCCAGTATGAGCAGAAAGAAAAAATAAGAAAAATGAACAGAGTCTGAGGGAACTTGGAGACACCAACAAGTGTACCAACATATGCATCATTGGAGTACCAGAAGGACAAGAGAGAGAGAAAGGGGCAGAAAAAGTATTTGAAGACATAACAGCCAAAAGCATCTCAAACCTGATGAAAGACATGCATATACACACCCAGGAAGCTCAACAAACTCCAAACAGGATAGACTCTAAGAGATCTACCCCAAGACACATTATAGTGACGTTGTCAACATCCAAAGACAAAGAGGATTTTGAAAGCAGCAAGAGAGAAGTAATTTGTCATAGTTCCCTGTAGCAGTTTGGCAGTTTGATGTAGTTACGAATTCCAAAAATAGATATTGGATTATGCTTGTAAACTGGTCTGCTAATCTGGGCATGATTAAGTTATGATTAGGGCGTTGACTAGGCCATGTAAGCAGGGCTTTGAGCCCCGCCCCTTGGTGGGTGGGGAATCAAATATAAAAGGCATGGCAAAGGACAGAGTTGTAGTAGTTTTGATGGAGTTTTGATCCTGGAGCCTGGGGAGGCGAGCAGATAGAGGAGCTTGGTCGTGAGGAAGGAGAGAAGGCCCCAGGATAGAGACAAGCCATTCACCTGATAGTCTACAGCTGATCTTGTGGAGGAAACAGGAGCTGAACCCGGAGAGAAACAGAGCCCCAGGAAGAGAGGAACCCAAGAAGCCTGAACCCTGTCAAACGTCGGCAGCTGTCTTGCTCCAACACATGGCAATGGACTTTGGTGAGGAAAGAAACTTACACTTTATGGCCTGGTAACTGTGGACTTCTACCCCAATAAATACCCTTTATAAAAAACCAACCAATTTCTGGTGTTTTGCATCAGCACCCCTTTGGCTGACTAATATATCCCCCAATATGATTAACAACAGATTTCTTATCAGAAACAATGGAGGCCAGAAGACATGGGATGGCACATTTAAGGTCTTTAAAGAAAAAAAAACTGTCAACCAAAAATTCGCTATCTTGCAAAATTATCTTTCAAAAATGGAGAAATTAAGATATTTATAGATAAACAAAAACAGAATGACTTAATTACTAGAAGACTGCCCTATAAGAAATGCTAAAAAGAAATCCTTCAGGCTGACACAAAAGGACACTAGACGGTAACTCAAAGTCATAAGAAGAAACAAAGAACACTGGTAAAAGTAATTACATAAGTAAATATAAAATTCTGTATTATTGTGCTTTTGAATTGTAACTGCCTTTTCCCCCTTTAGGCCTTAGGCAAATGTATAAAATAACATTTAAAATCTATTTTAATGGGCACACAATGTATAAAGATGTAATCTGAGACAATAAAAATATAAAGGGGGAGATATGTAGGAGTAGAGAGAGGAGTAGAGAGCTGGACCACAGAGACTTAAAAGGAAGAAGGAAGGCTGAACCCTCGCAGACATCGTCCACCATCTTGCTTCAAAATGTGGAAAATGACTTTGGGTAAGAAAGTACCTCTTATGGTGCCTTGACTTTTTAGGGTCTTGTGACTGTAAGCTTCTACCCCAAATAAAGACCCTTTATAAAAGCCAACAGATTTCTGGTACTTTGCATCAGCACCTCTTCTGGCTGACTAAAGTTGCAATGTTAATTGCAATTACAAAGGTAACCATTAAGAAAATAACTAAAAATATAGAGAAGAGGAAAGAAGAAAGAAACAAAAATGGTGTATTACAAAAAAGCAATTAAACACACAAAAAGAAGCAGTAATGAAATAACTGAAGCACAAGAAACATACAAGATGTAAAAAACAAAATAGATAAAGGTCAGAAGTAAATCCTCCATTCTCAGTTATTGCTTTAAATGCCAATGGATTAAACTCCTATTAAAAGGCAGAGATTGGCATGATCCCTCTATATGCTACCTACAAGAGATTCACTTTAGGTACAAAGACACATAGAGATTGAAAGCACAAGAGTGGAAAAAGATATTGCATGCAAACAGTAATTGATTGCCAGAGTGGCAATATTATTGTCAGACAAAATAGAGTTAAGTCAAAAAAGATTACAATTCTTCACATGTATGGCCAACATAGATTTTTGACAAGGATGCCAAGTCCACTCAATAGGAGAAAGAACAGTCTTTTCAACAAATGATATTGGTAAAGCTGGGTGTTCACATGCTAAAGAATAAAGGTGGACCCCTACCTCATACCATATACAAAAGGTAACTTTATATGGATCACATACTTAATTTATAGAACCAAAACTATAAAACCCCTACAAGAAAATATAGGGAGGGAGTGGATGTGGCTCAAGCAGTTGAACACCTGCCTCCCACATGGGAGGTCCCAGGTTTGGTTCACAGTGCCTCCTGAACAAACAAAAACAAAACAACAAGCAAAGGAACCGGCTGTAGCTCAATTGGTAGGGCTCCGGGGTTTACCACATGGGAGGCCCAGGGTTCGGTTCCCAGGGCCTCCTCGAGCAGGCAGACTGCCTCGAGAAGGCAAGCCGCTGCAGGCAGGGCAAGCCGCCACGAGCAGGCAGGCCGCCACGTGGTGAGCTGACTCGGTGAGATGCCGCAGCGGGGGGAGACAAGCAGACACAGAAGAATGCAAAAATGAACACAGCAAGAACAAGCCAAAAGGGGGGGATATATAATAAATAAAAAATAAATCTTTTTAAAAAAACCAAGCAAAAACAATTCAGGGAAGCCTATGTGGCTCAGTGGTTGAGCACCAGCTTCTCACATACAAGGTCCCGGGTTCAAGCCCTGGCCCCCAGGACCTTAAAAAAAAATCATAGGGAAACATCTTCAGAATTTCGTGTTAAGCAATGGTTTCTTAGAGTTTACACCAAAGTAAAAGAAACAAAAGAAAAAAATAGATAAATAGGACTTTATCAAAATAAAAAACTTTTGTGCCTGAAAGAACTTCATCATGAAAGTAAAAAGACAACCCACAGAACATTGGAAACCACATATCCAATAAGGGTTTAATATCCAGAATTTGTAAAGAAATCCTGCAACTCAGCAAAAAAAGAAAGAAACCCAATTAAAATATAGGCAAAACACTTGAATGGACATTTCTCCAAAGAAAATATGCGAATCAAAACTACAATGAAGTACCACTTCATACTCACTAGAATAGCTACACACACACACACACACACACACACAACGAACAGAAAATAACAAGTGTTAGAGAGCCTGTGGAGAAATAGTAACACTCATTCATTGTTGGTGGGAATGTAAAATGGTGCAGCACTGTGGAAGACAGTTTGGTAGTTCCTCAGAAAGTTAAATATAGAATTACCATATGACCTAGCAATCCCATTTCTAGGTACATACCCAAAAGAAATGAAAGCAGGAATTCAGACAGATATTTGCACACCAATGTTCATAGGAGCATTATTCACAACTGCCAAAAGATGGAAGTAACTCAAATGTCCTTCAACAGATGAACAGATAAACAAAATGTAGTATATATACACAAGGGAATATTATTCAGCCATAAAATGGAATGAATTTCTGATACATATGATGAACCCTAAAGATATCATGTTGAATGAAATAAGCCAGACACGAAAGGACAAATATTGTATGATCTCACTGAAAATGAAATAATTAGAATAAGCAAACTCATAGAGTCAGAAGCTAGAATACAAGTTACCAGGGGCTGGGGTGGGAGTAGGAAATGGAGAGTTAATGTTTAATTGGTACAGAGTTTCTACTTGGGAGAATGGAAAAATTTTGGCAGTGGATGGTGGTGATAGTGGCACAACATTTTGAATGTAATTAACAGCACTGGATTATATATTTGAATATGGTTAAAAAGGGAAATTTTAGGTTGTATATATGTTACTAGAAAAAAATAAAAAAGAAACATAGAACTGTAAAACACAAACAGTGAACCTTTATGTAAGCTATGGACTATAGTTAATAGTATAATTATAATAATATTGTTTTATCAATTGTAACAAAAGTACCACACTCATGCAAAGTGTTAATAATAGGGAAAACAGTACGTGAGGGATGTAATGGGAACTCTGTATTTTCTGAATGATTTTTCTGTAAACCTACTTCTCTAATAAAATTTTTTTTTTAATTTAGAAAATGATTACAAGAGACAATGTAGGGTGTATTGATAAAAGGTTCAATCCAGCAAGAAGATACAATGATTATAAACATATATCCACCTCACAAAAGAGCCTAAAATACATGAAATAAAAATTGACAGAATTGAAGAGTGAAATAGTACTACAATAATAGTTGGTGACTTCATTACACCACTTTCAATAACTGGTAGAACATCTAGACAGAAAGTCAATAAGGAAAGAGCACACTTGAACAACACCATTAACCAATTAGACCCAATGGACATATATGAACACTCTAGCCAACAATAGCAGAATACATATTCTCAAGTGCACACAGCATTATCAAGGGCAGACAATGTGTTAGACCACAAATAAAATCTTAATAAATTTCAAAATATTATAATCATACCAAGTATCTTCTTGGACTACAATGGAATAAAACTAAAAATCAATAACAGAGGGAAAACTGGAAAATTTACAAATATGTGGAAATTAATTAACACACTATTAAACAACCAAGGAGTCAAAGAAGAAATCACAAAGGATATTAGAAAATTTTTCCTGAGATGAATGGAAACACAACACACCAAAACTTAGGGGATACAAGGAAGGCAGTGTTTGAAAGTAAATTTATAACTCTAAACATTTATATTAAAAAAGAAAAAAAGATCACAAATCAAGAACATAACTTCATAACTAAAGAAACTAGAACAAGAAGAACAAAGTCAACCCAAGTTAGTAGAAGGAATGAAATACTAAAGATTAGAGCAGAGATAAAGGAAATAGAGACTAGACAAACAACAGAGAGAATTAACAAAACCAAAAGTTGTTTTTTAAAAAAGATCAATAAAATTGACAAACCTTTAGCCAGACTGACAAAGAAATATAGAGAGAGGACACAAATAACTAAAATCAGGAATAAAAGTGGGGACATTGCTACTGACCTTATATAAACAAAAAGAATTATGAGAAAGTACTCTGAAAAATTATATGTCCACAAACTAGAAAACCTGGATGAAATTGACAAATTCCTTGAAACATACAAATTACCTAACCTGATGCAAGAAGAATATAAAATAATCTCAAGAAACCCATAACAGGTAAAGAGATCGATACAAAAGCCAGATAAAGACAGCATAAGAAAAGTACAGACCAAGATCCCTTACAAATACAGAAGCAAAACTCCTCAAAAAAATACTGACAAGCTGTATCCAACAATATATTAAAGGACTATACACCATGACCAAGTGGCATTTATTCCAGGAATGCAAAGGTAGTTCAAACCAAGAAAATCAATAAATGTAACACACAACATTAGTAGAATGATAGAAAAACCACATGATCATCACAATTGACACAGAAAATGCATTTGACAAAATCCTTTCACGATAAAAACATGAAATAGAAGGGAACTTTCTCAACATGGTAAAGGGCATTTATGAAAAACCACAGCCATATCATACTAAATGGTGAAACACTGAACGCTTCCCCCTTAAGATCAAGAACAAGACAAGGATGCCCACTGAACTTTGTACTGGAAGTTCAAGCCGGAGTAAACAGACAAGAGAAAGAAATAAAAGGCATCCAAATTGCAAAGGAACAAACTTATCCCTATGTGCAGGTGACATGATCCTATACATATAAAATTCCAAAGAATCCACAAGAAACCTATTAGAACTAATAAATTCAGCAAAGAGGAAAGATACAAGACAAACATGGATAAGTCAGTTTGGTTTTCATATACCAAAAATGAACAATCTGAAAAGGGAATCAAGAAAACAATTCCATTTACAATATCTTCTGAAAGAATAAATACTCAGGGGTTTAACTGAGGAGGTAGAACACTTGTACAATGAAAACTACAAAATATCGCTAAAAGGAATTAAAGACGACCTAAATAAACAGAAAGACATCCTAAATTCATGGATTGGAAGGCAATATTGTTCAGATGTCAATACTGCCTAAAGTGATCTACCAATTCAATGCAATCCCAATCAAATTTCCAGCAGCCTTTTTTTGCAGAAATGGAAAAACAAATCCTCAAATTCATATGGAATTGCAAGGCAACTCAAAGAGCCAAAACAACCTTGGAAAAGAAGAACAAAGTTGGAAAACGTATACTTCCAAATTTCCAAATATCACAAAACTACAGTAATCAAAACAGTGTGGTGCTGGCATAAGGAGAGACAAATACCAATGGAATAGAAAAATCAGACTTCATCAAAATGGAAAAGTTTGTGCATAAAAGGACATTATCAAGAAAGTAACAGGCAACTTACAAAGTGGGAGAAAATATTTGGAAACCATATATCTGATAAGGGTTTAATATCCAGAATATATAAAATACAGATTGAAAAAGGTGGGCATAACTACAGAAATAATCAAGATTGGTTAAATATTAAGAGTATTATGAACCATTATATGCCTTTATATTTGAAAACATACCTAAAATGAATACATTTCTGGAAAAATTTAAAAGATCAAAATAGATACAAGAGGGGAACGGATGTAGCTCAGTGATTGAGCACCTGCTTCCCATGTACGAGGTCCTGGGTTCAATCCCTGGTACCTCCTTAAAAAAAAAAAAAGACACAAGAAGAAACTGAAAATTTGAAAACATCCATAATCATTAAAGAAATTTGAAAGATTAGCAATCACCTTCCTGGGGCAGGGGGAGAAACACCCAGGTTCAGACGTGTGCTCTACCAATCTTTGAATAAACAGACAGCTAATTCCAATATTACACTACCTGTTTAAAATGCGTGAGTGAAAGTCAAAGAGGGAGGGAGGGAAGAGGAGGAAGAAGCGAGCTGCCCAATTCATTTCATAAAACTACCATAATCTTGTGCATGGGTTCGAACTGGCAATCAAACTCACAAGATACATAGTATTATCTAATACTATATTTATTTATAGAAGGATACATGTCAAGGAATAGAACATGTACAGCACCTTCAACTGACTGGCAGGCCCAGCACCAGCTAAAGTGCACTGGTTATTTGGCCCTTCCACCCTCCGCTCAGCTGGGGCATATGAGTGAAGGTACATATGGGTCACCTTGACACAGAGAAGCCCTGGCGTTTCTCACCACTTTTATATTATTCTAGTGATGTATGACAAAGCCTTGCAAGCCAACTATATATCTATAGATCGGGATTTCATCATAAACAGAACAGACAACACATTCCACATTTATCCTTTTTTTAAAAAACAATTGAACTATATCATTCATACATGAACATACACAAACTATAAGTGTTCAGTAAATATTGTGAACTTACAAAACAAATATGCATAACAGCATACAGGGCTCCCACACATCACACCCCCCACCCAACACCCTGCATTGTTGTGAAGCATTTAACAAATCATGAAAGAGCATCATCAAAGTATTACTACTAACTATAGTCCGTATCTTCCTCCCCTATACATTTTTTTTTTTAAAGATTTATTTTATTTTTATTACATATCTCCCCTTCCCCCCTGCTGCGGCGACGTGCCGAGACTGGTCACTGCGCAGGCGCGGCTTTCCCCGCTTGTGGGCGGTCTCTGCGTGCGTTCACGGCCGGCGCTTGCTTCAGTTTGCGGGTGGCTGGCTGCGCTCCATCCGCGGGCGACCTGCCCTGCCCGTGGCGGCTCTTGCCTTGTCCGTGGCAGCTTCTTGCCCTGCCCACGGCGGCTCCGGCCCGCCCATGGCGGCTTGCCATTCTCAAGGCGGTCTGCCCGCTAGGAGAGGTCCCCGGGAATCGAACCCA
>PVKH010042705.1:0-10794 GCA_004027955.1 Chaetophractus vellerosus | reverse complement strand
GCTTCTGCTTCTATTCACGGCCGGCTCTTGCTTCAGTTCACGGGTGGCTGGCTGCGCTCCATTCGCGGGTGACCTGCCCTGCCCGTGGCGGCTTTTGCCCTGTCCGTGGCAGCTTTTTGCCCTGCCCACGGTGGCTCTGGCCCACCCATGGCGGCTTGCCATTCTCAAGGCGGTCTGCCCTCTAGGAGAGGTCCCCGGGAACCGAACCCAGGGCCTCCCATGTGGTATCCCAGCATGCTCTTTATCCACTGAGCTATCTAGCCGGGCCCTTTGCTAGAACATTATATTGAGAATGTATCACATTGGCTTTGGTCTCACCTGAGCTTTGGGAAATTTCCTGGGTAAGGATGGAAATTTAGCTAAATATATTATATAAAAAATAAGTAATTCAAGACCCTTAGTTTTAAATAGTTAAATGTGTAAATTGAGGAACACAGTAGGCCCTAATACTTCCAAATGCCAAGTAAGAAATTCAAGTGTCCCAACTATTAAGTATGATCCTTAGACTTATACAATGTGGATGGAGGTGAAAATTAATCTAAATGGAGAAGTGCTTCTTGGAAAATTGGGTTGATTACCAGTTTTTACAAAATCTTCAATGGAATTGCATTTTGATATTTTGCTCAAGCCATTTTTTAACATCTCTGGGAAATCCAGACATATACATATTTAATGAACTGATATAGAATTCATGATGACTTTTCTGCCGATCGACATTTTTCTGCAGAGACTGTTTGTATCTGCCAAAGAGAAAACTTATTTATAATGCTCTTCCTCTTTTAGAAATTTGTCTCAGATTGGAATAAAATTATTACAAAATTTTCACAGATATTGTGTATATGCATTGGGATAAGGCCTTCAGACCTGTACAATTTTACCACCATCCTAACTTTAATCTCTTGCATTAGGATCCTAAATTGTTCTCTTGTAGAAACCTAAATAGGTGTAATAAGTACCTGCTGTTCATTCTAACTGGAATTCAGATATACAGGATACTTTCCCTTAATTGAATCTCCTTTACAACTGTGGTAATGAAAAATAGTATTCTTAAGCAAACATTACTTACTTATATGTTGTTCATTATGAAAACCATAGCCTCTTCAAACAATATAGCTTTATTTATTGCTTATGTTGCCACTATTTAAATTATTCTAAGAATTTCTGATATACCAATATTGCAGCAATAAAAAAACAAATGTTTTAGGATAAGCAGCACTCTAACTAAAATTTAGTTCCACAAATTAGAATTTTTTCCCTCTAGTCAAAAAGGAGTTTTGTTGTGTTATGATTATACAGTGTAAATCACATTAAATATGTGGTTTAGTTTTACGTTTTAATGAATAACTTATGATAGAAGACAAGTAGATAATCCAAGTAAATATTTACCTTCAGTTATGAAAATGGAAGGAAAGATAATTCTAAAGCATATATAAATATTGTAATGTTTTACTAGGGCCACATTTTAGAATATGGTAGCACTATCAGTATAAGTAGAGGTAGTATAAATTATTCTTTGATAATATTTTTACTTTTGCCTAGCAATTGTTTTTATATTCCCATCCTGCTGCATTCTCCTATAGAAATAACTATGAATTCCCCCTTTCATATTAAATATATAAATGTTTATTAAAAATTAGGGCATGAGATAGCTTGGCAGCTTTTATATAATATCTATAAATGGATATGGATATGGATTTATTTAATAATCTTTAAAATGTTTGTTTACAATATATTTTTAAGATTTATATACATTTTCAAAATATTCCTATGATTTTATAACTTTGTCATTGAAGTGAGAGCAGTTAGACTTCCATATAATTCTTAAACATGTTCTAATCAATAACTATTTATTAAGTAAGATTGAGCAATATAAATTATATTTACTGAGTTTTTTTTCCCATTTCATGCTGTTAATAAAAATCATAGTATATTGTAGTTTCAATAAATAGCTTAGCATTCATATTTTAAGATACAAATTCTTGATGGTGATAGCTCACATTAAAAAATTTGCCAAGCACTAAAATTCAATATAACTGATTTACAGGATGACTCAGTCATTTAAGAACTGTGATATGGAATATCATCAAAATCCCTTCTTCTTTGGAGTCTAAGGATCAGCTTTGTGAAAATTGTGTTAGTTCGTATGCAGCACATAACGCTGTGGTATTTAAACATGGGACTGCCACATTTAACAAATTCTAATAGGTTTAGTAAGAATCTCAATCCAGATCTCAATTAAGGGTATATAAAATAACAACTGGTGGATTAAAGGAATTCACTTCATTAGGCCCCAGACTGATAAGGTCTTCTAATTTGCTAGCAAACTCAAAGGATTATAGAAAAAAGGAAAAACAACATTCTACATATTTCTTCCCTCTCTCCCGAGATGAGGATTAGTCTTGTCTTAAAACCTGGCATTTAGCTGTCAATATCTAAAGATTAATTTACCTGCTACAAAATTAACATGAATATTTCTTCCAAACTTGACCAAACTATTAACTCTCTCACTTGTATTGTGCCTTTGAAATCTATTTCAGTCCAATGGATAAACCATTCCCTTAACTCAGCTGGTTGATAACTGAAGCCTTGGATTAGATTTTCCTTGTTCAAATCTCAGGTCTGCCATTGACTTAGAGTGACAATTTCTCTGCATCAAAGCTGTTTTTTTTTTTTAATAAAAAGGAAATAATAATAGTATCTATGTAAATGAATTAATATGTCCAAACACTTAGTACTGTGCCCAGAATATACCAAGGACTTATTAAGCACAATTTTTATCCTCTCTTTGTTTCCAGCTGTTTGCTATGATGACTTTGTTGGTCTGTGTCCTTGCTATCATGTGGTTACTTACCTAAATAGCTCTCCACTCCTAAATATTTGGCTTTGAAGGCTCTATATTTAACTAATACTCTTCTGTCTCATTAAAATGTAAACTTGCTAAGGGCAGAGATCATGCCTTATTATTTTTATCCTCTCCACTGGCAAATGTAAGCTTATTATGACATTTGACAACATAATATATAAATAAATCCTAAGTATAATGGTCCTGGTTTTGTTGATATATACTGACTAACTTCATGGAATAGGTGGATATACATCTCTAGGTCAGTGCTTGCTCTGTTGTCATCTAGGTCAAAAGCCAGTGTCCATTAGTCTCTGGTCTAGTGATATGAAAGACTCATATCATGCCATTCACAAAACTTTAGGTAGAAAGAACAGCACTTTCATTCAGGTTGCCATCTTTTCTGAAGTTCCAAGAACGTGTTGACTGGGTGTTTTAGTTTTCCCACTGCTAAAACAAATACCATAAATTGGGTTTATGTAACAATAAATTTAGTGGGTCAAGATTTTAGAAACTAGAAGTCATGCTTCCTACATGGGTGGATATTTCCCAGTTGCCTGACAATTTTAGCAGTTCCTTGACTTTTCCATTACATGGCAATGCAAATGGCAGCATCTTCTCCTTTCTCTTCCATGTTCTGTTAACTTTTGCTTCTGGCAGTTCCTTGTGGCTTCTCCTGTATCCAATTTCCTTTGCTTATAAGGACTTTAGCATTATCATTATTAGGCACATTAAATTAACAGCATTTTCAAAGGTTTTATTAACAATGGTTTCACATTCCAGGACCAGGGGTTGGGACCTGAACATGCCTTTGTGGGGGACATAATTCAATCCCCAAAAGCCCTCCCTCTAGACCCCAGAAAGGCATGTTCTTACCAAATGAAAAAGCACAGCGGCAAACCTGATCTTACCACACTCATGGGTCTGGAATCTCTTTAGTCCAGATCTCAACTTCCATGGTTTTACCCTTGAAGTCATTCTTCCTTAATTTCATCCCTTTTTATCCCTTTCAGACACTGCTTTGGTTCATACAAATTTCACAAAAAACCTTGTTGACTTTGCATGCAGTTCCCGAGGTTCCAAACCATCAGATTAGAACTTTCCATAGATACTTCTTGGAAAACTGCTTTTCCAATCCTGACTTCTACTGAAGTAGCCAACTTAATCCATGTCCAGCCTCACCTTCTTTAGCAAAGAGTTTTTCAGTTAAACCCCCAAAAGAAATCCTGTTCTCTGGAGACTCATTTCTCAAAAGCTCGGGGATATCCCTGATAGAGCCATTTCTGGCCCTAGTCTCAGAACACACTAGCTGGATAGGTTAAAAATTTAAAAATTAATGATTGTTTGTCTCCTTGCACTCAGTTCAATTCTCAGTTTATCTCTTTCCTCTAATATTTTTCTATAAGCTTTAAGGAGAAACAAAACTAACTTTCCACGCTTTGCTTGGAAATTTCCTAAGCTAAATATCCAAGTTCATTGCTTTCAAGTTCTGCCTTCCATCAAACATCAGAACTCAATTTTGCCAAGTTCTCTGCCATTTTATAACAGTATTTCCTATATTCTAATATGCAACAACACATTTATTTCTTCCTAAGACATAGCCGAAAATGCCTTTAACATCCATATTTCTACCAACATTCTGTTAATGACAAATTATGTATTCTCTAAGACATTACAGACTTTCTCTAGAACTGTTGCTTGTTTTTCAGCCCTCACGATTCTCCCAGATTCTACCTATTACTCAATTCTAATGTCATGTCTACAGTTTTAGGTATTTGTGATAGCAGTACCCCCATTTTCCAGGACTAAGAATTGTGTTAGTTTCCTAGTAGCTAAAACAGATGCCAAACAATGGGTTGACTTGAAAGCAGGAAGATGCTTTCTTGCTCCCAGAATCAGTATTGTTTAGTTGGGGCTCTTTGGCTTTTCCATTGTATGGCAACACACATGGCAGTATCTTCTTTTCTGGCTTCAATTGACTTTCAGCTTCTCGTTGCTCCTTTTGGCTGGCTGGCTTCCTTTGCTTATAAGGGCTTCAGATTTGTTGAATTAAGGCCCACATTCATTCAGTTTGGGCACAGTTTACCCAATAATATCTTCAAAGGTACTATTTACCAATGAGTTCACAACAACAGGACCAGTGGTTAGGACCTGAACATGCTTTGTGGGAGACATAATTCAGTCCCCAACACTGGCCCTCTGTCATATAATCATCTTAGGAGAGCACAGATTCTAGCTATTATGTCAATTCAATTACTAACATTGATGCTGCAACACTACCTGCCCTGCCTTTAACAGCTGCTACCTATAACTCGTATGCCAATGTTCTGGAATTCACCCACTTGTGTCAAAGAAATGAGATGCTACCGTATCAACCAAATGATTTTTAGAACTAGTAAACATAAGACAGCATGAAATAATTTCCCACATTGTCTTGAGACCCAAAACAAAACAAAGCAGACAACAAAACCAAACAAAGTAACAAATACACACACATAAATATATAGAACACTGTATCAACATTTTTATTAGATAGCAAACATTCATTTACTTATTAATTCTTTAAATATGTATTCTGCCTTGTATATATTTTAGCTGTGCTTCTCACTGTTGGAGAATGAAATGTCAAAAAAAGGACAGGGGTAAGGCTAAAATATACCCTGTGCGGTTAGATTAGAATCTGAGGTATTTGCATGAACTCATAGTTTAAAAGTATATATTGTGGAAAGATAGAAAGATAGGAAGATACAGAGATATAGATTTTAGTATGGGTTAGTATACATTCATATATCTTCTTGCTCTGCTCATTGAGTTGGACTAGAAACAATGACAGCCCAGTAATAATATTACCTAGTGCTCAGCTCTTAGTTTCTAACCATCCTTTTTCAATAAAAGGAAACAGGTACTTTGATTGCATGGCAGAGAAACACAAGATGAGCCTGAAAGAATGTGTGGTATCATAAAGTAAGGGAGTATTTCTAAATGAGATGGGGAGTTATCCAAAGAACACTGGAGCCAATCTAATGACCAAAGCTAGAAAAAATTAGCAACCCAAAATAAATAATCATATTATTGAATTATAAACCATAGTATAATCTAAATTATCTATGAGTCTACACTGACATATGTAAATAATCGGTTTAATAAGTGAATGCGTGAGAAAGGAGAGCTAATCCATGCAGTAGACTTTCAATTAATAAATATATTATTAAAGAAAGAAATCAAAATCACCAGCAGGCAAAAATTGTAGTAACATTTGTTGGAAACAAGATCCACTAATGGATGCTAAAATTAGTGGATGAAAGTATGAGAAAAAGATTGGCATAGTACAAAAGTTTATCTCCCCAATTAAGTATTACCTACAACAGGGAAAATAGTAACTTTGCACTGGAGAAAGCTGGCAGAAACTATCAACCAAGAGTTCAGTGCCACAACACCAGTAAAAAGACAAATTAGTGTCACAAACCTGGTAATATGACTAACTGAGGTCACAATATAATTTCCATGATATTCTTGCCCAAAATGCACAACTCAGCTGAATCATGAGAAAACCAGAAAAATCCAAATTGAAGTACATCATAAATAATGACTGAAGAACATTCTTCAAAAGTGTCAAAGTCCTGAAAAAGAAGGAAATTATAGAGTACCATAAACTAAGGTGAAATAATTCCTAAATTAAATGTGGGATTCTAAATAGATTCTTGGAAAAGTAAAAGGACCTAGTGGAAAAAAACTGGGGAATTTTTAATGTAGTCTAAGCTTTAGTTAATAGTGTTGCACCAATGTTAAGTTCCTGGTTCTGATCACTGTAATATGGTTTTGTAATATGATAAATTTAGGGAAAGCTGGGAAAGGATATGGAGAAATTATTTGTACTATTTTTACAGCTTTTTGTTTGTCTAAAAATTAATTCAAAATAAAAAGTTACACACATTGTACTCTTGTTTAGTAGAAGAGTGATGATTAATTACAGGATTCAGAGGGAATTTTAGGTATCCTATCATATTTGACTTTGTTTAACCAGTTATGTATGTACGCTATAAAAATGACCCCAAATTCTTAGTGGCTAATGCGATAGAGGTTTATTGTCTACTCATAGTGTAGTGCTGATCTTACCAATTCTCCAAGAAAGTCTCCTTGGGGTCATACGGATAGCTATGCTGGTAGAGGTGCCACCACTCTGTAGGCACACTCTTTGGAATATGTTACCGCTTTTGTCAACATGGCATGGGAAGAGGGAACTTGATTGCTAATAACTGATGACAAAATTCTTCAGTTCTAAAATTATATTTGTCACATTCCTTGGTCACATAGCCAAATTGATCATCAGAAAAATTAGGGAAGGGTGTCCTTTCATGCATCTCAAAGTAAGAGAGAAACAACATATCAGTGAGCTTTTATTTCAAGCTCAAATAACTCATGAGTTAGTACTAACAGTGCTTCAATGAAGAAGCCCTTCTACAGAGGAAGACAACCTTCAATCCAATCTTCTCTAAATAATAGATGTGACTTTGATCAAGTTACATAACCTTTCCTAGCCCTGTTTCCTCCTTTGTCAAATGATGATAATGCTTTCTCTCCCCTGCAGTGCTCTTATGGGGATTAAATGAATTAATTGAGTTAATGCATTAAAAACTTTTGGCACAGCTACATACATATTTAGTGAAAATAGATTTAATAAATTGATGAAGCATTGTGAGTCTGCACACATGTATGCATCAGGATTAAGATCTGATTCATCCTTAATTCTCTAATCTATAGACCCTGCTTAATGAAGAGAGTCCTGTGTTGCTTATATCCTGATGTTTTCTGAAGGAATGTTACTGGGCATGGGGGAAGAATACAGCTCTGTGATATATAATAGAAACCAGATTCTTCCACAGTATGCTTGGAAGCTGAAGATCATAACACCGCCCCCACAAAGAGGAAATGGCAGGGGTCTTACAAAGATCCTATTTTTCTTATAAGTTTCTTTCCACAAGAGCTTCATCTTAAGTTTGGAAATGGCAGTGATCGTGGAACCGATATTTTATCAGAGAAGCTTTTCAAATAAATCTTCTGAAGGATTCTCCAACTGAATTAATGTTGGATAGAGATATATTCTCATTCTCATAATATTTCCTAAGGCATAGGTCATTAAAATTTTCTAAAACTCTGTCAGAGAAAATTTTTTATCTTAATTTATGTTATTCTGGGATGTTTTTAACTAATCATTACATATATTTGTCAATGTCTCCACTATTTCTCACTTTAATTCTCTTAGGATTTTAATTCATTTAGGATTTTCTGATAAATATCATCTGGTCTTGTTGATGGACTGCATTTTAATTCTTCATCTGGTTCCACAATTTACTTTTGTGAGAATTACCAATTCCACATATATGTATTTTAATACACCTTTGAGGTTATGATTTCTCTATTGTTACATTAGGCATATAGCAATGCAAATTTTCTATAACTTAATTCTCATCATTCTCTTGGTGCATAAGGGCATAAAAATGTCACTTGTTATATTATTTATTTCCATGTAAGATTATTGATAATGTAATAAATGCTTTAGAAATTCTATCTGTGTGCTATTATGAACGAAATCTATTGTGTAAGCTCATGGAATTAATTATTTGAATATAGGTCACCAGAAAGTAGAAGAAGGGTAGAGAATGGAAAGCTGAGGGTTAATTTGTGCAGAATTTGTTGAAAGATTGTTTGTAAATCTTTGGAAATGAATGGAAATGGTGAGAGCACATCATGGTGTTTGTGAATAGCAGAGCTATTATATGGGTATGACAGTGCTTGAAAGGGAAAGTCTAAGGACATGTATATTTCTAGAATGAAATCTAAAAATTGCAGCATGGGACTGTATAACATAGTGAAACCTCATGTAAAATGCACATATGGGTGATATTGCATATATAAGACTGTTTTTTACAAAATATAAATACAAATATACTAGAGAAAAGGAGGCAGAATAGCAGCTATGTATGGGGAGAAGCATAGAGAGATTAAGAAGTGATGAGTTTTGTTTGTTTGTTTAGTTTTTGTTTTTATTAACATTATTATTATTACTGAAATAGTGAAAAATGCTCAAAAAATGATTGATTGATGAATGCACAACCATGTGATTATACTGAATATTTTTTGATTGTACACTTTAGATGGATTTATGCTTCATTAATATGTATCAATCAAATTTATTTATTTATTTATTTTTTTTAAAGATTTTTATTTATTTTATTACATATCTCCCCTCCCCCCCGCTGCGGCGATGCGGCAGAGACTGGTCACTGCGCAGGCGCGGCTTTCCTGCTTTTGGGTGGCTTCTGCTTCCATTCACGGGCCGGCTCTCAGTTCGCGGGTGGCTGGCTGCGCTCCATTCGCGGGCGACCTGCCCTGCCCGTGGCGGCTTTTGCCCTGTCCGTGGCAGCTTTTTGCCCTGCCCACAGTGGCTCTGGCCCGCCCATGGCGGCTTGCCATTCTCAAGGCGGTCTGCCCACTAGGAGAGGTCCCCGGGAACCGAACCCGGGGCCTCCCATGTGGTATGCTGGCGCCCTATCCACTGGGCTATCCAGCCGGCCCCAAATTGATTTATTTAAATAAATAAATTGACCAACATGAAAAAAATTCCATTTGTGCATTTTTTCTTTAATTTAATATTGTCCTAAATATTGTGATTTTTTCTACTTTTACCTATTTCAGTTTTCTTGATTTTTCAATATTACGTATGTGTATCTATCTGTACCTGTATTTGTGTACTCTTTAAACAAATATTTCTTCAATTATTGAAAATTATTTTATGTGTAGAAACAAAATTTACATACTTGAGAATTATATCATTTTGATCAAAGTTGTGAAAGTGCTAACCCTTTCTTACTCTACCACTCTTCTGATTATACAAAACAAACAAACAAATAAAAACTAGAGAAATCACAAAACTGTTGAAGAAAACTGTTTGATGGAATTTTCTATACCATCCTTGAAACTCAGGAATACCTTAAGACACAATAATCCATTGTGGCCTTAAATATCTGTAAGCAAGAAACTTAATATTCTTATTCCTCTCTCACTCTTAACTTTTATTGTTATGACAATTTATACACTGATTTCCTTATTTGTTCATTATTTTTCCATATCCAATTTATATAATTAAAATAACTATGGTGCATGAAAAATTATTGTCAATAAAGGAAAGCTAATTTTTATTTGTTTCAATGTATAATGCAATCTGTAATACATTAACCATTAATGGACATTCCCAAAGTCAAGCGATGACTTTATCAGCTTTATCATGTGGTATACATTTTATTAAACATTTTTTAGATTTGTCTGGAGTAATAGCTCATATAATCATCAGAATAACAAACAAAATTCTAGTGATGAATGTTCCATTCTTTGAATATATTAAGCTTCTTTCACCAAGGTTTTGAGTTTGCCTTTTATCATTTTCTTGAGAGCAGGGGCAGTTTCTTACTCATTTATATATATGACTTACTACTCTTAGGTGCTAACTAAAATTTGTGTAAGGGTGAATTCATGTTGGTATTAATAAAATTTATGAAAATCTGAAATCTTGTTTTAAGTTCAAGCAATTAATCAGGCTTGTAATTATAAGATAAACAATATGTAACCAGCTTCTTATGGTATCTTCTATATTTTAATATTAAGAAACATGGAAACAAATCAAAAGGAGATGATTTTTAGTTACTCTTCTACACCTTGGAGTCTTCAAGTTCTATGCTCCTTAACAAACAAGTCCATTATCAGTTTAGTGAATACTTAAACTCACACTCCCTGAGCCAAATATGATTCTGAATATGAGAAATGAGAAATTAAGAAGTAGAGAAAATCAAGGCAAACCTTATGAATGTTCAGAAATAAATACTGCCAAAAATTACTTTTAGGCAAGTGAAGATTGAGGCTAAAATATCTATTATTTCCCAATAAAGGACATTTTA